>VZTD01000839.1:38834-286849 GCA_013397725.1 Rhagologus leucostigma | reverse complement strand
TAGCCCACCCTCTGCTATTTGGGCAGCGCTGTCAACTGTGTATGGCAGCTAGTGACTGGTTGGGAGGAGGGGGTACTGCTGGAAAAAAACAGTATAAATGTGGATAATCTGAGCTGAGCCTTTCGAAGTTCACACCCCATGAAGCTGCAGAGCAGAGCCAGGCCGATGGGAGAGGGATGTTTCATAAGAATCAACTGGCTGTTGCAGAGCAAGACCGGGGAAAAGTGATCCCCTCAAGAAAAATGTCTTTGCCAGACCATATTGGTAAGATTGCAAGTTACAAATACAACTGAAGCCAGAGAATTTGCCAAAAAAAAAAAAAAAAAAAAAAAAAAAAAAAAAAAAAAAAAAAAAAAAAAAAAGACAGAAAACAGATGCAAAACAACAACAAGATGCCAGAATACAATGCATCTCAGGCCAGCGCTGGAACACACCGCAATCCCTCGCCATTCAGGATGATTTAAATGGATGGAAGAGGGATTAAGGTCTAATCCAGCAGTTGCTCTGTTTGAATTAATCTCATAGGAGTCAGTCAGGATATGTATATTTAGGGAGGGAGAGAAAGAGAAGAAAGGAAGCAAGAAATTGCCGGATCAGGCCCTGAATATAATCTGAGGAGACTTGAAATAGTTCCTTGTGCCACACTCATTTTAAAAGCTGATTATATGATCCAAACCCTCACAGTCATTTCAAACAGAAAAGGTGACATTACTAAATATGCTGTTCTTTCTGCAGTGCTGAACCCCAAGTCTCCCTGCCAGTTGTTGGCTGCAGCAGAGGCAGCAGCCTTTTCACTCACACTGGCTGGGGCCCTCTCCATCACTGCAGCGCTTTCCTTGGCTGTGATCTTGCTTTCAAATGCCACTGATTTTCTGGGACAGTCCCAACTGTGAGGAAACTGTCCCACTGAGTCTTGGGTTTCCTGAGAGCCTGAGTGATTAAAGAGATTCTTCTTCCTTTTGAACTCAAACATTTTCCAGAGCTGCCTTCTCTTCCCTGCACAACATTATCAATCTGAGGCAGGGCACTGAAATATCTACGCCAGCACTGCCAAAAACAGCCTTGCATATTTCCAAGCGGTTATGCAGCCTTTAGTAAATCACCTAAGCGTGAGCAAACTGTGCTTCAGGCAGTGCAGAAAAACACAAATCCAAATGCTGGGGCCGAGGAGTATCCAGGGAGGCTTGTGAAGACACACTGGAAGAGAAGACAAAATATTAAGTTCTAGCCCCAATCCCTAACACACATTATCAGCAGATTTTTTTCCTGCATGTGTGGGTGTCCTTTACACGTGCAGGTGGATGTATCTGAGGCAGGAACCAGCTTGAAAAAAAGGGACTGTTATAACCCTCAGCCCAGTGTGCTCCAGTCCAAGAACTATCGTACTCATTTTAGCAGTTATGACTGTGAACAGTGCTGGGTTTATAGTTCTCCAGCAGCCCTCAGCATCTCCAGAGGGACTAGCAGTTCCTTTCAGAACTGAGATTGCTCTTGATGATATTGGAGTATTTAAAAAAAATCCAGACCAGCATGGCATCAAATAAACCTGAGTTTAGTCCTTCTTTTTGTAAGTAACAAATAGTAACACATTTAGCAAGTAAAAAAAGGCCCTTTGTGGTGTCCCGCCCTTAAGGGGAAGGGAGTACTCAAAATTTGCAAATGCTTATGGTCAAAAAGGAGCAACAGAAGTCAGAGCGTCCACAAAAGAATCTTACAGAGTTTTATTAGTAAGTTATAAACCTGGCATGGAAATTGGTATAAATTAGTCCCTTATCTTCTAGCATAAGCCCATGGTGGTGGGTACTTTTTACCTTTATCTTGGTAAAAAATACTATAGACCACAAACTCTAAGAGAAGGGAGCCTTTTGAGGAGCCAGAGCATTTCCAGTTACAGTACTTATCTGTTTGTTGGGAACTGAGAGAAGGGAGGGAATGGGATCACTCGGTGGGGGGGGGGGATGAAATTACAAGATGAGAGTAGGACTATGAGTCTTTCCTTCGCATGTTGAAAGCAAATCAACAAATACATGTTCCTGCCTTTGTGGAGGTAAAGAAAGAGATGAATGCTGAATGGCAAAGCCACCTTTTCAAAGACTTTTAGGTCAGGTAAAATGAATGAAAAATTCCAATGGTCCCCAAAAGTAAATACTTAAACTGGCTGGGTATATACAACACACCCACCAGCAGTACAGTGCAGGTGGGAGTTGAGATCTTGGGATGCATTCAACCAGTGATGAGAAGCGAGTACACTGGTAATGCCACTTTGCAGGCAAGAAAGGTCACAGCTGGGATCCCAGACTTCCAGCGCCAGCCAAACACTGAGGCCTGGGTTTGCTCTTCAGTGCTGTTTTGAGCATAAAAAACCACCTACCTTCAAACATCACTGTCTGCATTCTCATTTTTCCAGGAAAATGTTGGCAATTATATTACCCTACCAATATCAATTGTGCATTTGTGTCTGTTTCTGTACAGCTTGTGCACTGGAAATGTGTTTTGGCTTTAGTTCAAATCCACTTCAGTGCCCCCAAAGAGATCTTCATTGTTCTAAAGGCTTGCTGAGATTGTTTCCAGTTTATACACAACTGTTTCTAAACCCTGGGACCTATGCTTTTGGTTGCCTATCAGGAAAGAGTGGCAGAGATTAAAGAAGTGCATGCCTTTGGCTGCATACTTTAAAATAAAACAGCTGTGGTTTTCAGGAACCTTTTTTAAGGTGTAATAAATCCGACTTTCTAAATGCCCAAGGCTGTGTTTATCTAGAAGTATCTTGGGGGAGATTGCTATGTCTATTAATCTGTTTTCCTGTTTCCTTACCTCAGGGCTTAAAGGCTGCATAAACCAACCAGCTAGAAGGCTGTAAGGAAAAGTCTCCACAGACAAGTATCTCCCTCTGCTTTCTGTTCTTAAGGAACACACTCCTGGTGCAGGGGAGTCATTAGACATTCTTATAAAGCAGGAGCAGTAGATGAGGATGATATGGTAGGGACAAACCAGCATGACCTCTGCCTTAGAAGAAACCTCAAACCTCTTCAGGACCTTTAAAAGAGTTAACAAAACAGTGGATAAAGGAAAACCAGTGTCTGTATTTTATTTAGACCTTCAAAAGGCTTTTGATAAAGTTCCTAAGAAGAGGCTATAAAGGAAACTTAGTAACCACAAGGTGAGAAGTAAAGTCCTGCATGGATAGGGGGAGAAAAAAGCCCACAGCTGAGAGAATGGAAACAAAGAGGAGGAACAAATGGTCCATCTCAGCATGGAAAGGTCTTCCATGTAGGGTGCCCCAGAGATTAAAAATATGACATGTGCCTGGGATGTTTATTAATGATTTGAAGACCACGGTGAAGAGCAAAGGTGACAAAGTTTGTGTCATGAGAAATTGCAGAGGATGAAAAAATTTTAAAAACTGAGATAGTGGATGAAATTAAACACACGCACGAGAAGAACATTTTGTAGAGAACACTACGAGCTACTTATGTCAGTTTTAAATTTCTTTTAAACATCCCCAGATACATCAGGCACCTGTACAGTCAACTCAAGGAAACTGACTCCTGACCATGCAGTGGTGGTTGAGAAAGCATAAGTCTTTTTGAAAAACTTATGAAAAAGTTTTTTTTAAAAAGGTCGATAAAGAAAAGACGATAACCCTGTGATTTCATATTAGGAGAAGGCATGACCTGTTTTTGCCTTGGCCATCACATTCAGGGTCAGCCCACCCTGCTCAAAGGAGAAACAATGAAAGGAGCTGCCGAAAGGTCTGACGAGGCTGAGTTTCTTCTGGCTCTGCTCCTTATGCTTAGGTTCTCTGGGACCTGGAAAATCGGAGACTCCAGCCAAATCTTTTCTGAGAGAAAGGTAGCCAGGGCAGCCCTCTTGCATGTGTATTAGCTGTTATTTAGGAAAGATGAGCTTATACCGCCATGTTTCCTGTCAGCAAGCCACTAAAAGCTACCTGGTTTGATTAAACTTTGTAAAATTAGTGTATCTGAGACATTTTTGCTTTCAAACAGGTTAAAAATGACTGACTAGTTCAAAGGTTACAGTGAAAGCAGAAAGGCATACACTCACAAGTATGTAGGGAGAGCCGTTTCGAAGCTGAGATGAAGAAAAGAGCACTAAAAGTTCATTAAAAACAGACAGAAAAGTGAAATATGATGTAAACTATGCCTGAAATGCAACACACATGGCTATATTAGTACAATATATATCACATAAATTTAATAAATATCTCTCTTGTACCAAGAAGGCCGTGTAGAATCTCTGTCTTTCCATGTTACACTATAAAAACTTTGGCACTTATTTAAACATATTTAAACATATTTATTGCACTGTAATTTGGTTTATTGGGCTTTGACAGCTATTGTTATTAAGAATTGACACTTAAAAATCAATATTTATATGGGGGTGACAGTTATCACAGTTCAGAGCTTTTGCTCAGTCACGGATTTTTGGTCACTTTTAACAATAGGCAAAGAAGCTGCACTCCACATTTGAGAAGGTTCGATCCATGGCCAAGAAGCATCCACAAGGCCTACTCAGTAAAAATACACACTACTAGGAGAAAATATATGGTTTTAACCTCTGGGATCCAGTTCTGAGGAGAAATATGAGAAAGGGACATTTAAAGTTACATTTAATTACTTTATTTAAAAGTAAAATTATAAGCTACATGAAACCTATCGTGGGACAGATAAGAACCACATAGGTATAGCATAACAGCTTACAGAGAGAGAACAGGAGAAGGTCTCATGGCTGATCACTGAAGAATAAGGGTCATCTCAATTCACTTCAGCTATCTAAAAGCTTCGTATTGAAATGAAAAGCTTGGCATTGGTAGTGAAAGGAGACAAACCCATATCCAAGGGACCGTTCTCTGGAGGTGCCTATGAATCCTATGTTTCCTGTATAATCCCCTCTATCTACTGATTCAGAGACAGTTATAACCTTCTCTGAAGCAGGGTATGTTTAAAAAGGTACCTGTGCTTTTTCTGGCTGGGATGGAGTTAACTTTCTTTGTAGCAGTCCCAGTGGTGCTGTGCTCTGGGTTTGTGTCTAAAACAGTGTTCATAGCACACTAATGTTTAAGCTGTTGCTGAATAGTGCCTGCACAGCTTCAAAGATTTCTCTTTTTTCCACTCTGTCCCCACTTCCTGGAACAAATAGGTAAGGGGTGAACAAACAATTGGGAGGGGACACAGTCATGACAGCTGACTTGAACTGACTAAAGGGGTGCTGTATACCATATAGTGTCATGCTCAGCAATGAAATAAGGGATAGAGAAAGAACAAGGAGCTTTTTGGCTTCCGAAGTGTCCAGTGCCTGGAGACTGACTTTTCTGCTTGTGGGGCATAGTGACTGACTGTTTGTGATTTTCCTTTTCTCTTTCCTTCACCAATTAAACACGTTTTCTCACTTTTGTTTTTCCTCTTCTGTCCCCCATCCTGCTGTGGGGGCAAGGGTGAGTAAGCAGCTGTGTGGGAGCTTCGCTGCTGGACAGGATTAGTCCACCACAATAGCAATTATCCTGTGTTCCTAAATGAACTGTCTGCATATATGAAGGGTGAACCAAGACAAATGTAAGTCTTGTAAAATAGGAATAAAATAACACCAAAATTGATACTTTTGAGTAAATCATAGAGAAGTGGGGGCTGGATTACCCTTATTGAGTGGAGATTTCTGCAAAGCACCTCAATAATATTTTGTGGATTCTAATGATCTCTCAGATGATGGTTTGCCTATCCATCCCACATGCATAAAACAGATTCCTGTCCAAAGTTATATCTATGAAGCAGTATATAATGTGCTCCTGAACAATCCATCTGAGTCCTGTGCCTGTGGCAATATCACAGGAAATGCCAACACACAGCACATAAAATGTCAGCTTTCCACAAAGCAAGAAAAGAAATGCTATTCCTTTATGCTATAATATGATGCCTCATGCAGTTTTCTTCTAGGTTTATATTTGGTTTCCTGAAGTTTTTGAAGCAGGAGCATACGCTAACCTGCTCCATAGGGCCATGACACTTAATGGGATCAGTGTAGTGAGGGAGACTGATAACTCAGCTTTGATCTGCCATATGGCCACAAGTAAGCCACCTCATCTCTCTGTACTTTGTTTTCCTTCACCTATCTGGATTGTTTATTTGAATGTAATCCGTTTAGAGATAAACTGTCTCAGGCTTTTTAGGCACAATGGCAGAGATGGCTGACCTCTCTGATGTATTAGGAAGTGCATGGTGGCTGACACACACACAGGCAGTGTAGTGTGGTGAGCTGTGGTGGCTGGAGGTCTACAAGCTGTTGACCTCCACATGGTCCTCTCTCTTCATAGCTAGAGGAGTCTGACTGGGTATACTGTTGGGTTCCGTGGCAAACCACCGAGGTTTGCCTCCACAGATGCTCCTGGTTTTACTTTCTCCTACAGTCTCCGATTAGGATTACCTTCGCACCGTCACAGTCTTGTTACTACTGAATTTTTCACAAGCCCTCTAAGCCTCAGGAAAGGCAAGCTGGCAACCATGGGCCTGCTAGGGAGCTCTCAGCCCCATCAGGTGTGCTGCATAATTGTAGCTGGTAATGGGGATGAGTGTCAAGCACACTTTCCATTTCTGCAGTGTGAGCTTCTGCAAAGTCTGGAGACAAACAGGGAGGAGGCTCTAGGGACTGGCAAGCTGCTCTTAGCAGAAGTCTCTTAAATAAAGGTTAAAAATAACTTCTGTTGATTTCAGACCAAAAGTCCTGAGAGAAGAGGGAGGAGGAAGAGGAGGATTCCAGCCCCGGGAGCAGCCAAGCAAAGCAGCATGTCCCTGGCACAGGAGGAGCAGAGGACATGCCTTCTGCAGGGATTATGCAGAGCTGCTGGAAGTGAAGCCTGAAAACCGGCAGAACGGAAGCTTGGAAACTGAGCCCTGGGCTGAAGCGGGTAATTTACCTTATTTGAAATAAAAACAGCTTAAGTTGAAGCCAGCCGGAAATTCAGCTGACTTGAAGCTGCAAGCAAAATTAGCATAACACTCTGCAGGTTGAAACATGGGGGAAGCAGACTGAGGGATTGAGCCTTGACGTCTGGCAGTGTAAGGAAGCTGCCACTGCTTCTGCAGTGCTATTCAAAATTATCCCTTAAAGCTAAAATCATTGCAAGACCAAGCTAGGGGACCATAATAGTGCCTGTTGGCCTTAACTGCAACAAGCAAAAAAAGACAACTGCAGCAGAATCATTATTAAAAGAAATAAGACTATGACTAGCCCCCCCAGATTGGCAGAGCATGGTAAGTACAACTGACAGACTGAAACATCTCAGCCAGGAGTCTGTCAGTGTAAATCAGTGTAGCTGTGCCACTGACTTCCACTGTGAAGCTGGGCCAGTTCTTTCCATTAAGAATCCAGATCTTGAATGCAAGTAGGCATAGCCTGTGTCCTGCAAAGTGCTCTGGGCTGAGTGGGGGCTGGGGGATGAGAGGCTGACGATTCACCGTATCACGCTGAAAGACCCAAGGTAGCTTTCATGACTTAGATCCAGCAATCTAATCCTAGAAGCCTTCTAATCATAGTGGTCACCAGACAGGCTAACTCAGCCAAGCGAGCTAATATATCCTGCTACTGCTGTTAGACTTATTCCGGTCCCCAAGCTAATTCCTGTGGAACTAGCTTGTAGAGTTAGCCTGTATAATTCAACACTACACTGCACTGGCAAACCCTTTAGGAGTGTGGCTGCATATGTGTGCAAGCAGAAGAGCGCAGTTAAGTGATGCTGTACTCCCAGATTTGTGTATATCTGGGAATTTTATTTGCCCATGTACTGAGGAACAAAGATCCAGTTCTTTTCCTAATGTTCACAAACCAGCTCCTATGTCAGTAAGTGGCTTAATTTGAATGACGTAGTGATTAATGTAGCCAGCTGTAATAGGGCACCAACGATTCTGCTTCTGAGTGCTCCCCCTGAACTTACACTAGCAGCAACAATGGTAACCTCTTCCTCATATTCGAAAGCAGTGCTTTCTCAAGTATGGAAATTTTGCACCACTTTGCCAGGATGCAAAGCAATGCCATTGTGTGCAGAGTAAGATAGTGTTGTGTCTGAACACCATCATATTCTTACTGCTAGGTAATATTTTTGCAAGACCTGGAGTGGATTTTCTGGACTAAAAATACTACAGAAGTCTTACAGAAAGGATTGCTTCAAAAGGGATCCGCAGTATGTATTTTCATACAGAACATGCAGAGAAGTCACTGTGTCTTTAGCATGTGCTCTACCACCATTTTATTGAGTTCATCTGAGTTTTTTTACAATATCCCAGTGTCTCAGGATCCCTGCTGCCTTTAAAGGAACAAGAAGCTGTGTGGAACGTGTGATCAGAGAGTTCACCAGTGTTTGCAGAGGAGCATAAACATGAATGAGTCTAGGCATGCTTGGAAGCCCAAGAAAGTATTAATAAAACTTGCTCAGTGTTTTTAATGAAGGTGTTTGGAGCAGTAAGATCCCAGAAGTTGTTTCCAGCTTGAGGAATATGCACACATATAGCTGAAGAGACAGGAAATGCACATTTTCTAAAGGAGGCATTTCTGTGTGATTATCTTCTGCCTATAAAAAAACAGGTCCTAGCTGAAGTTTTGAGATGAACCAACTTTTGTATATCATGGATTCCACACACATAAAAGGAGCAAAAAATACACAGTGGGCTTTTTTTAAAATCTGTTTTTCCAGAAAGAAATACTGTTGCAGACATAAAACTTTTTCCAGGCTTGCCCTGGGCACTCCTTGAAATACGCTGTATGGACAGTACACACTCAAACCTCTGGCTGTCTCTAGGAGATATTCATCCTGTCTCTCCTTGGCAAGCTGGGTTTCCTGTCCAGCCCCACAGGATTTATTGTCTCATTGTGGTGGAAACAAATTGAGGGTAGTGACAACCATATATGGGTATGGAAAAACCAAGATGAGCTAGAAGGGAAAAAAAAAAAGAAAAGTGGGTGTAATTACAAGTCAATTAAATATAAATCATTATAGGGATAAGAGGAAAGGAGCAGCATGCAGAAACCTGCAAGAAATACAGGTGTTCTCTGACTTTCTCCCTCCACCCCTGTGGATTAGCAGGGCTGAGGAGCAGGGCCCATACTGGCACCGTGAACCATCATCACATCATCTGGGTGGGATTTCCAGCCATTGATGAGCTCAAAGTAGATTAACAATGCAGCAGCACCATTAAAGAAAGTGGTGGCAGGAGGCTGAGAGGCTGAGATCTTTTGGCCAGGTTGGTTTTTTCTTCCATTACTGCCTAGTAACATGTAACTCTTTATGAGGGCATAAAATTGCTCTTTACTAATGTTTTTCTCATTCAAAGGTCAGCAAAGCCACAGTGAAAGTTAAATAGGAGGAGTACACGACTCACTGGGACTGCTGAAAGCAACCAGCCACTTTTGGAGAAGAGGGACGTAATCTGCTATCTCATAAGGGACAACCTGTGCCGGTTGTCACCACCACAGGCTGTGGGCACGTGTGGCAGACAGGGTGGCAGCTGAGGGGCTGCTTTTGCCACCATGTAGATTTACCCAGCTCATGCAAGGCTGGTAAAAGCTACAAGCCGTTCTTTATTCGAAATGGAGTACAGGCCAAAAAATGACAGGCCAGAGTCAAAGCAAAGCAGGCCAAGGTAACTGAGTCCCATCAGGAGTGGAAAATGGCCTTGACTCATTCAAAAGAGTCAAAAACCCAAAGAGTGCTTTTTTCAGAGGTACCGTTCCAGTTCTGACTCAAAGGCACAGGCAGCATAAAGCAGCGTGGCTCCACAGATGGTTCACACCAAATCAGCTGCTGGCCAGTGTGTTAAAAAAAAACCCTTAAATTGTCAGTTACTCTGTGCTTCATTATTTGCTTCTTACCCATTTCTAGTGAATCTATACCAGCTCTGATAGGCGACAGTGCCATTGAGAATCTGCTGATTCAAATCCCTCCCTCCTCAGCAGAAAGCCAGTGGGAGGAAGGAAGAAAGAAACCCAACTCGACATTCTATTTTTCCCCCTTCAAATAAACCCTAAATTGCTTCTTTAATGCACTCGAGGTTTTGAGCGGGGTAGGAAGCTCTGATACAGAATGGGGCTACAATTTTGTTAAAGACAAGCTCTGCAGCAAGCCTGTGAACTCCAATAAATTTGTAACTCTGTTCCCAGTCAGAAGCAGAACAATAGCCTCTCCTGTTTAATTGTGGATTGCAGCAAGTGGTTTCGTGCTCAAACCCTCTTGTAATGTAGTCCTCTCCTTTTAATCATCAAAGGTGATCTCTGCCAAAGCAGCTGACAGTTGCATTTGATCAAGTGTAATAGGAACAGTCAGATCTTCCAGGATCCTTGTAGTTACCCATTTTCCATGTGTAATTCCAGTCTATTTCATACAAGTTTAATATGACAACTGTATTACAAAATTAGAGGGAGGATTTGGGGTGAGATGACTCACTGATTTTTTTCTTTTTTGTTAGAAAATATGATCTCAAAAACAAAAGCCATTTTCTATTCCCAGCCCTGCTACTGACCCCCTGTATGACCTTGAACAACCTCTGATGTCTAGATCCCTTCTTCCACTTTGCCTGTCATTGCTATTTAGAGACTGTGAGCTCAGTGATGCAGTGACTGCCTGGTTTTGGGGTCCCAGCATAACAGCTATGACAGATGAGTGTGCACTTAGAGTTGGTGACATCAGGGCTTTAGCACCACTCACATATATATTAGTAGCTGTAAAAATGCTTATATTTATCACAATATATGTATGTGGTTGTATATGTACGTGTGCAAATGTGCTCCATAGTGGTTTTAAATTTGAGAATGAGTACTTTAGGGATAAGGAATCCCAATTTTAAAACCAAGAAAAAAGACCCAACCTCCATCCTTCAATACAACTGCACTTCAAATAGATTTGCCAGCAGAACTTCTTTTGGACTCTGCCCTGTGGTTTTCACAGTTCAGTTTACATTGACCTTGGCAAAGCAAAGCAAAGCAAAGCAAAATGTCTGTTCCTTGTGGCCACTGCTATCTGGACCCATCAGCGATGCTCAGAGGTGTCCACTGCCCAAGTGTAGACCACCTCCACTATGCAAAGATTCCATTCTTTGTTTTATTACACCACAGGTCAGGAAGAGCATCAAATCCCTCTCACTTGTGTCAGATGTCAGCATTTGGGAAGGTGGTTCGTGGTGGGGAGGGGAGGACGGAAGACAGTCAAAATGAAAATGGTTTGGTTAATTAATTGCAAGCACTGCTTGAAGGACCAGCACGTATATTTAATCAGTTGCCTAGTAACAAACGGTGTATGATGTGAATGCTATCAGCCCGCAGCGTGAGCAAGGGATGGACCCTTTCTGTTTTTATCAGCTGCCAGCATGCATACTCTGGGTGTTGCATGCCCTTGTGCTCAGAAGGGCTGCTCTGCCACCTCACAAAAGCTGCGTGGTAGCAAGGGTCCCCCCCATTTTGGCTCTGCCATTCCTGCTCCTCCCCCAGACATCTCAGAGAGAAGACTGTCTCTTCTTACAGGGAGTGACCTTTTCAGTGGTGAATCAAATGACAAGAAAAATTATCCAGATCTCCCCTCCCCTCCACCCACCTTTTTTCTTTATGAAGTTATCTACACTCTGGGAATAGAACGCAGGCATTGCTGCTGCTCACGTTCTGTTACTGACACCAGTGTCACCATTAACGGTATATATCTTCCATAAAAACCTGTACAGAGAAAACCAGAAAATCACTGGCACTGGGACAGAGGCAGAATTAATAAGAAAGTGGGTTTGTTGGTTGTTGGGGGGTTTTTTGTGTCTTTTTTTTTCCAGTGACCTTAAAGAAAGAAGGGCAATAGATGGATAGATGCTGGATTATAGCACATAAAACCAGCCCAAGACAAACTGTACAGTTCTGTTTCCTGTAGGTGAAAAAAATAACTCATGACCTGACAGGCAACTGAACATTGAGTACTCCTTTGGTGCTAGTTTTAGGAGGGAATTTGACAACAAGAATTTGCTTGTAGTTTTCCACCACCCGTATGCCATTATGTTAGCTGGGCCTGATAATGCAAGGACACAAAAAATGCTCACACCGCCTGCTCGTATTGCGAAAGAGAAATAAAAAGAGAACATCCACAAAATAAAAGCTCCCATTTATGTTTTAACATGCCATGACAATGTTTGTGTGTCCTTATCAGGGCTTTCTCTCCTCCCTCCCCCCTCTTCATTTGTAAATCCCGTTGGATAAAAGACTACATCTTCCATAAAGAATTCCCACCAGAAATCTTTATAAATCCTCCATCAGTGAAATACTCTGCTGTCATGCTGAGCAGAAGCTAATCTAATTAAGACGGGATCTGCTAAATTTAATAGCCTGCTATGAATTTTTACGGACATCTGGTAACAGGAAGGTTGGAACGACTCTGACACATCAAATACACATTGTCCAAATGACCAGTATCGGGCCGGTTGTTTTCCCATCATGGTCACTTCTAGCTGATGTAGGATGCAATCACCCCCTCAGGATACACACATATGACTCCATCTGAAATTGATGGGAGTTAAGGTGCGTACATGTTGGAAAGCAGAACTGGGCCCCCAGTGCTTCCTCTAATGTTGTTTTTTCCTGATTAATGAAGGATCAGGATATACCTGCATTATATTTCATTGTTTGCAAATACTGTAAACGATATAGCAGGAGTTGGAGTATCTGTTAGCACACGTGTCTTCGGTGTCTGCAAGTTATGAACCCAAACCTGACTGGCAGCTTTCCTCAGTCAAAGCCCTATATGACATCCTCTGGCTAAGCACAGTATTTCCAGTGGGGAGCAGAGGACCTCCACAATTTTAATCATCTCTTCCTGGCCCAACAGTAAGCTGTTAGCAGGAGAAGGCAGGGGATGGAGGCTTGGGTTGTTGGGGCTTTTATCCCTTAAGCTTCTAGTATTAAAACGAGTTGAAAGCTTCTAGTGGTCCCCAGAAATGGTGACTTGAGCTGTTACAAGGCTGGCCCCATCCCATGAGCCATTACTTTAAGAAAGGAGCACATTTACAGAAGTGCAGGTCTTTGTTCCTGTCTTCATGGAACACAGTCTGAGAATGCCACATTAATGAGCCCCTGGCACTCTTGTGGTTTACTAACTCTTCGACAGGAAAGATTACGAACATTATTTCCACCTGGTAGATTCCATGGGTGTCCAGCTCTCCCAGGTCTCACTCTGAGCTTCCTGTAATAAAATCACAAGTATACACACACATACATAGTTTACATTCATCGTTATGTAATTTTGAGACAGGGCATACATCACACAAGGCACAATGCCCAATTTTTAAGAATAAAGAGTTTGCACTTTAAAACATATATTTCCTTATTTGCTGTCTTGGTAAAGAAACCATTTTTCTTAGACTCCCCTTAGCCCCACACCCATAATAAATGGTTCAAGTAAATTCAGCAACACAGAGGGAGTTGTGTCAACCTGATGTGATGAGTTGGCACTTGAAAATTTAATCTCTTTACCATACACCAGCCTTAAATCTGTGTAGTGTGACTTTTAAACACATGCCAAAGAGCAGGGAAGTTACAATGCTGGCTTACAGATTATTTAAAGGTGCTGGCTTCATGAAAAGGGAGCAAACTCATACGGTGCCAAGTGGAGAACACCGGGCTCCTTATAAATAAAAAAAACCTCACTGAAGTAATATAAATGTTGGTTTAGTTAAGTTGGTGCATCTGTGGTGAGAAGAGACAGGAAATCAGCTGAAGGGATTGGGTTCGCCACTGGTACAGGGCTGTACACACTGTGCAATGGTCAGTGCAGATCAGTGTCGTGCCTGGAGTGCTGCAGTGATTTACTCCTGGCAGATCTTTTGCAGTCAGCTCCCTGTCTCCCCCACAGCGAGGTGCACACTGCTACACTGTCTGAGGAAAACAGCAGCAGGTCTCCCTCCCCACCTGCTGCCCAGTGTTGTAAGAGTTGGGGGACCTCACAGCCAAAAATTTGCTAGCCGTGCCCTAGTCTCCCTTCATCCCATTCCACAACACTGCTTCCTTCCAAATATGGACATCTGCACTCACAGAGGAACAACTTTACTCCACAGTTAGGACATTTCATATGTTCTTGGGAAGTCATGATCTGGACCTGCTGTGGCTTAACTGTCTGAATGAACAGGAACAGATACAGTCTGCAGAAGGATGTCTATGACTTTGTTAGAGTGACACTGAATCAATTGTGTGAACCAGGTTAATGTTGCTTATTCTTCCTAGGCAAAATGCAGAATTAATTTGTAGTAGTGTAATGTGATTCCAGAAATGAGGTATACATCTTGCCTGTAATGGCTTTTGATTATCAATATCCATGCTTGTTTTTCAGAAAGAAATGAGAATGTAAGAAAGAGTGTGAAGGTGTTCAAGTGTTGTTCATTTTGTTAATGGTAAATAAAATGAAATTTTAAGTAACATGATGAAAGCTAAAAAGCATGTAGAGTTACTATAGTTGGAGCGAATTTATACACATTCTAAAAGCATCTTAAGGGACATGAATAATATGAGAAGTAAAAAAGGACATGTCCATGGTGTGTAGTTTATTCTTTATCTCAAAATTTACAATAAATTATGATTATCTCCTTTTTCTGTGATAGAACATACAGTGAGTGGTTTCTCACATTTAAAAAAAATAAATTTGAGTTAGCATTTACGGAAATTTCCAGAAGTTTTTGTGTATGCCTTTAAAAACAAAAGGAGGGTGGAAGGAAGGAAGGAAGGAAGGAGGGAAGGAAGGAAGGAAGGAAGGAAGGAAGGAAGGAAGGAAGGAAGGAAGGAAGGCTCTCCACTCAGTCTTTTAGAATCAAACCTGCTGCTTCATGGCCACCTAATTTAAAAGATAAATGTGCATGTTTCTGACAGTAGACATGTACCATTATGCTGAGGCAGTGACACAATTCTTCATAGGTGCTTCCGAGAGTGACAGGAACTGAAAACGATGGCTAGTGGAGAGAAGAATTGAACACCCACATATCCAGTGGGTGCCATAGACACCAATAACTGCCTGTTTTGTGTTATTTATCTGCTTCTGTGAAAATCAATCTGGGTTTAACAAAACAATTATCAAGATGTAGTCACCTCAAGGAGAAGTTCCTGACAGTGAGACACACAAAAGTGACATGTCTGGACTGCTTAGGAGCCCATCTCTTGTCAGGCACACCATCTTGTGTATCCAAGTGTTGCTTGTGTCAATTCTGTTTTGCTTCTAGCTAGCTCAGGTGGTTTCTCAGGTAGTTGGTTTTTTAAAGATTTTTCTCTGTAGAAACCATATTTCCTGCAGCCCGTTTATGAAGACACTGGAGTCCAGCAGGATGTGATGCCATAGCAAGATCCACGGAAGCTGGGTGCCATGCCTGTAGTCATGGCAGTGTCACAGTGCTCTAGGATTTCAAATCCTTCATTCAACTTTACATACTTGTTGATTTTGTGAGAATCTTGAATTGAAAATAGTAGTTCTTTACTTCAAGGCTAATCTGCTCAGAGGGCAAGTAACACCCACCCAGGAGATATTCCCACCAGCCAAAATCAACCAAGCTCCTCATGCCTAACTCTCCCCAGCACAAGCCCTGCCTTCACTCTGGAACAGTTCAGGATAATCTATGCTAAAACACAGAGACAATATTTGCATGTGTGCTCTACTCTAAACTTCCACATGAGAAACGAGATCATGCTCTGGTCTTCACCGGTAAAGATTTATTGACCACAAAAGTGCAAACTAACAAGCATTACTAATTTAATGACATAGTGACCAACTTCTTTGATAGGTGTGACTAGAAAATCTAACACATACAGCAAGTTTTACGTGTAAAACATCCAGGTAAGGCAGATGCAAGAGAGAACCTCTAGAGCTGGTGCCTTCAAAAATTGTATCTGGAAGGAGTAAAATGTTCTTTCCACTGAGGTTATTAAAATAATCCCCTGAAATATACTGTTTTGACTAGGTACTAAAACTCATAATGGATTTTTTGATGTTAAATTTTGTTAGCATGCTTGTGCAGCAAGAGGTAGAGAGCAGTGATTTTTCCAGAAGATACACATCAAGGATATCAGACCTGCCACTGTAGCAATACCAACGCAGTTATTTTTTCCAACCTGAGAGCTAGCACCTTGCACAGGCATTTATCGTGACACCACCCAAATGGGACAGTGCTGCCTAGTAGCGAGCTCCACAAGATCTCTCCTTCCACCTCACCAGTGGTTTAGAAAGCAAAGCAGTGATCAAAGGAAGGTTCAAAATTGTGTTTAGGAGCCACAGCTTCTTCTAACAGCTTGGAGACTTACTGCAGGGAGTAAGAGCTCATTTCATCACCCTGGTGCCACCCCAGACTCCAGTACAAAATGATTTTTTCAAAATTATCCCTGCCTTCCCCATTGCAACTCACAGGACAAACAGATCTGTAAGGGCAAAACCTGCCAAGTTCCACACTGTGCATGAAAGCCTGGCTGCATACACTCTTGTTTGCTGCCAGACCTATTTGTGGGCACATGTACCTCAGGGTGATCCCCCTGGAGCCTCTAATGATGGAGCACCATTGCCACGAGGAGTGTTTCACCAGAGGGCTGGAAAGCCCCACAGACGCAGCTGTCTTGCTCCTGGGAACAGCTGACGTGGCTCTGCCCTGGGCAGAGTGAGTGTTCCCTCAATAGGTTGCAGTGAGACTTTGGCCCTAAATCAATGAGTTGTTTTCTTGGTTTTGTGAATAGATTGTCTTTAGAAACCTGTATTCTCACGTCTCTTCACTGAGCCATTTTCTATCGCAAAAGGAGTGGCTTCTCACAGCAGTTCACTAATGTGGACGTAGGGCAACATACAGTACAACTGTGGAAAGTCCACAGATGCCTAAGGAAGAAGTAATCTCTAGATGCCATTAGAGGAATGGTGTCACTGAGTGACAGGCCAGGAGCTCTGAGCTCAGAAATAACTACAAATCCTGATAGAAGAAGTTAAATACAGACAGGCCAATGTGAAGAGCTCCAGCCAGAAATTGCACCTGCACACTTGTTCGGGCAATGGTGTGCATTAAACAGTCACTTTCATCTCCACAGCTAGCAGATGTGTTGGCTGCAGTGTCCCCGAGTGGAATCAAAACCCTTTGAAGTTCCTTTGTGTTGGAGAGCAGCTGCAACAAAGCGCAGCTTAAAGCCCAAGCCTACCTAAACTAATCAGAGCTTCTATCTGGTAACACCACTTCCAGGTGGCCCACAGTGGGCATTCAGGTTTTGCCCTGCTTGCACAGCAAGGAAGGAGGTGGAGCTGGCACTGAATACACATAGCAGGTACAACAGGATAACTAACCCACCACAAACAATCCATATTTAAAAACTCACTGAAGACTAAAAGATGATGTAGGTTTTACTGCAAAAGAGTTAAACATAGTGGCCAAGTCAAGTTAAAGATTCTGTGTCTGCCTTGTCACTAACTGGGGTTTCCCAAAACAGTAGTGAGTATATATATTAACGTCCTGAATAAAACAATCTTGGCATCACAGCAGTAAGGACAATTCCTGCGTCAGGAAGAGAGAATGAATCCAGGCTTAGTCAAGTCGTGAAGGGGAACCCAAGGGCAATCGCAAAGAGCTAAATCCAAAGAAAGGAGATCCTGCTTCCCAGTGCAAAAATGTCCAAAATTAGGTCAGGAATAGCCAGCCCCAGCCTAGTATCAATTGTGTCTCTTAATCTAGACTAACCTCTGAGTGTTTCCTTTCAAGTCATCTACTTTACTCCCTCAGGACTCAGGGTTTATAGCTGCTATTTTCTACATCAGATATAAAATGAAAATGCATTGGAAGGCACAAGAAAGTTTGAAACTGACCCAGAAGGAGGCTAGAAAAATGGAGAACTCTTTGTATCTGTCTGATGAAAGGGAAAGGAATCAGTAATGCTAAATGTAGGCTTAGCAGATAAACACTGTGTTAAATAAGCATATCCATTCTTAGCCCCTAAGCTAGCAGAGCACAGAAGCACATGCAAAATCAGAAATGTTTGAGTAGTCCTGTTTATTTCGATGGAATTACTCCCATGCTTAAAATTATGCACATGTTCAAATACTCTGTTGTAGTCAAGTCTTAAAAAGCAGACATTTTTTCATTCCCTGTAAGTTGTCTATAATTTTAGCATCCAGGGATGTTCCAGGTGTTAAGTATTACTTTTGTGATCATTACAAATCAGAAACTGAATAGTATTACAAGGGTAAAGGTGAGTCACCCATTGCATGAAGTAATGGCACTGAGACTGTAATTCCTAAACTATTCTGTCCTGACTCTTTGAGTTTGCTTTACTTGATTAACATAAATACTCCTTTCTACCCATGATGTAGAAAAATAGTTGCACCATGAATAATTTTGTTTGCATTTCTTTTAAATACTTCTACCAATAACTGACAGCTAAACCCACAAAGCAGTTCTCCCAATACACTAGGAAATGAGATCCACATTCTCGCCTAAAAGCCATTTTAGGTTATGGCTGTCTAGAAGTGCCGTCTGCAGCTTCAAGTGGGCACAACAATTCCTATCCAAAGCCTTATCAGCCCTTGCATGTCTAATCATCTGCTGATTGACACACCTGTATGGTGTGCCGGACTTATCCTTGTTTCATGTCGTGGCTGGTACCTATACTGAAATAATGATAATTATTCGGTTGGTTGAGATCTTGCAACAGAAAATGTACAAGATTTGTTGTAATCACTAAGACTTCCTTTGTATTTATTTACAAAGCCTTTATAATCTGGGGTGGTGCAACACAACAAAATGCTGGCAAGTTTTAATGTCAGTTTGCCAGGGCCTGAATAGAAGCCTTGAATATCAGCTCAAGAAAACTGGAAGTTTGTAATGGGCTGCTGCAAGCCAAAGTGTTTGATAAGATGAGTTCCCTAGCCACAATGCTTGAAAACTCTACGGCATACTGAGCACAAAGAGCCAAATCTCCTTTCCTCTTTGGAGGTTGCTCTCCAGGATTTACCCTGACACTTGCTGAACAGTCTGCATGAAAGAGATGTCTTGTCTTGTTCTGCTGGTTATCATTCTTGCCTTTTTTTCCCTCAGAACGATTTCAGCAAAGACCATAAGCTTGTGACAGAGTGAATTTGTGATCTTATCCAATCATCTGGGCTGTTTGCAAAACTTCAGTAGGTGGCAGCGTTTTGTTGATAAATGTTTTGTTATCCAAGTGATCTCATTTAGTGCAACTGTTGCAATATTAATAAACTGAACTTATGATTGCATTTGCCAGGACTGAAAATATTGCTATCCTATCTGGCATTTGCTCTTATCTGAACTGACAACAACATCCATTGTATTTATAAAAGCGGAAA
This sequence comes from Rhagologus leucostigma, assembly GCA_013397725.1. Taxonomy (NCBI): domain Eukaryota; kingdom Metazoa; phylum Chordata; class Aves; order Passeriformes; genus Rhagologus; species Rhagologus leucostigma. The sequence continues at coordinate 267,516 of VZTD01000839.1, read as the reverse complement.
GTCTCTGTGTTTGTATGTGTTAGGGGCAGAGGGGAAAGAGAAAACAAGGGGAGAAACAAAGGCAGATTAAGATTAAAACACTAAGGCTGTTGGCCATCTGATTTGTGTTTGTAATAGATGAGCATTCTGGCAATTCTGTTAAATTGTCAGTGCTGGGGAATATGTGGCACAAAAGAATGGTTAGTAAGTTATTCCCTCACCTCTAGCTCACCAGTTCATATCAAGCGAATCTTGACAGCATCTGTAAGTTGTTACTACTTGGTAACAGTTTGGTGATCTACAGTCAATTCCTACTGGATAGAAGAGCATATCAGGAAAAAATTTCATCACAACTACTATTTGAGAAGCCCAGATTATAAAAGACTTCAAGATTCAGCCCAAGAAAAAGTCCAGTAAGGATGAAGAGGGCAAGTGCTGCTTTAGTGTCCTGTTATAAAAAAAACATTGAACATAGTTCATAAATGCAGCACCTGTATGTATGTGTAAATATACATATATATACACACACATACGTACACACATGCATATAACGACTAGGCCTTAATAGAAATAGATAATTATTTCTATAGTAAAGTTTCTATGTAATGTATCCCCAGTTTTGCCTGTAATGAAAATAGTTTCCTTCTTAGTCCAAAGTCCTATGCACTGTTCTAAACAAAAAGAACAACTTGTGCGGAAGAGGACTGTCCTCACAGTCACCCAGCTAACGTGCAGTTACTTGAGGTTAAAAAATAAAAATTAAAGTCTCTGATTCCGTTGAACTCCCAGAAAAGAAGATCAAAGTCACTGGTTTTATTACAGGCCCTTCAGATTAAAACTGTCTTAAATACACCAGGCTTCAGGTTAAATCCCATGACCATTAAGATCTATCATGAAAGTGCCATAGACTTAAACAGAAATTGGATCGGGCCTGGTAAAGAACACATTTGGGCTAATACAAATCCTCTATAAATTAGATATAATAAATAGAGAAAAGGTGCCAAAAGAGACCTTATGACCACGTTTGCATATATGGACATATTTTTTATTATTCAGGAAATTCCCTAAGATTGAGCAATCAAGAAGGGAAAGACAGAATCAATGTTGCCAAATATCAAGGTGATTTAGACCTTGCAGAGGAAATTGCATAAAGATTAAAAGGTCTTTCAGCCTTATGAATGAAAGAGAATTGGAAAGGAGAAAGAGACAGCTATGCTATGATAATGGCATTGAGATCAAACATCATTTAGATATGGCTCAAAGCCTACAATAAATACTTGCTCTCAACTTTCAATACAGAATCCAATGTTGATCCTAGGGGCAAAAGTACAAATGACATGGGACTAAGATGTCAGTATAAAATTACACAAATAAAGTGAAAGCACACTCTGGTGGCATTAATAGCAGATGTTTTTGACAGCTTTGCTTCCCACCATGAATTCATGGGCAGAGTACAAGTCCTTACTCATCCCAGACCATAGTCATCAGACCTATTCCACAACCGGCATTCAAAAAGTTATGAGGGCTTTAAATATTCACACCAGGTCTGGAGTAATTGTGAATGGCAGCTCCTCCAGTTATAAAAGGAAAATATAAACTGGACAACTGAAAGGACTGCAAGGAGTTTAACTGTCATGTTTGACAGATGCTAAGAATCTGAAATCAGACAGACACATCCTTCCCATCTGTGAGGGAAGGGAAATGCCAGACCACCACTGGAACAGGGATGCCCAGCTACATAAGAAAATGAAAATGTTTAGAACCGAATCATTGGATCTTGAGGTCACTGAAACCAAAGGTGTATTAGACTTACAAAGTGGTCAGAATCTCACCCCAAGCAGTTCACTGCAAGATGATGAATTTGTTCCTTGTAACAGGCACCTGAGAAAGGATGCCAGTGTGAACTCATGTTTTAATACCAATCCAGATTTAGCCCAAGAAGATCAGAGACTTCCAAGAGACATCTGACAGCACCAAATCAAAGGAGGGTTGGAACTGTGCCTGAGATGTAGGCCTAAAAATGTACAGCCACTCCATATCATGCCTTGGATAGCTCTGGTGGTGCCAGCCTCCATCAGCCATTCACTACAGTTCTCAACACCCATCTCTGTGATTTCGCTTAAACTCTCTGCCACAGTCACAAAATTGCATTCTTCTCTGTCTTCAAATCTGACCTTAAAAATGCTTCCATTCATATGACGCTTAGCAGCCCTTTGACACTGTTGCCTATAGTCATGTCCATCATCAGGTAGAAGGTGGGAAGTGGGAGTGGAGGAAAGGCAACATTCACATCACTTAGTTTTAAGCGTCCAACTTCAATTCACCATGTTAGCAATCTGATTTCTCTGTTTAATCCATAAAGACAGACAGGATCCTTGGAGGGATGATTAGGAATTCTCTGAACTGCCCCCACAGGAGCCTGACAGCAAGGTCTATCGATGCAGCTGTTATTAGCACGTTGGCAGATAGCACACAGTACAGTTAGCTCTCTTAAGTTAAATTCATTGAATGTTCCCCCATTAACCCTTTGCATCTCTCGTCTGTCCATATTGCTTGTACTTCAAGAATAAGCACTTTGGCACAAGCAGTGTATTTTTGTCCTGTGTTTGATTAGCATCCATCCCTCTTGGGTTGTTTAGCCTGGAGAAAAGGAGGCTTCGGGGAGATCTTATTACTCTTTAAAACTACTTGAAAAGAGGTTGTTTCACAATGGGCGTCAGCCTCTTATCCCAAGTCACAAATGACAGGACAAGAGGAAGTGGCCTCAAGTTATCCCAGGGTGGGTTTAGATTGGATATTAGGAAAAGTTTCTTCATGGAATGGGTTGTCAACATTGGAACAGGCTGCCCAGCAGAGTAAGTTGAGTCACCATCCCTGGAGGTATTTAAAAGACATGTAGATGTGGTGCTTAGGAACATGGTTTAGTGGTGGCCTTGGCAGGGCTGGGTTAATGGTTGGACTCAGTCTTACAGGTCTTTTCCAACCTAAATGATTCTGTGATTCTATTGCACGTTAGACCATGCCAAGAGGTAAGGAGGTGTGTGCCGGCTTCCAAACTACCTCCTTCACACCTAGCCCTGGGAGTTCATCTTCTCACAAGGCACAGGGGCATGTAAGTTCACTGCCACCAGTAACTGAGTTGTTCTGTTACCCTGACTGCTCCTGAACCATCAGCATTGTGATACCTTAGATGATAATAAATAACAGTAAGCTAGGACAGAAGTAGGAGTCTTCTAATTGTTGGCACAACTGTGTTTTGTGACTGAGTTAACAAGGTTCAGCCTTCTACTGCAGTGGGACCCGTAGTCTGTGAGGAAAGACGGTGTGGCTGTAGCATTATCTGTAAAGGAATATATACAGGGAAAAACTATAAGATAAGAAAGGACTTGGTAGTTGCTGAGCCAGAATTAATGATGAAATGCAAAGCTGCAGGACACATCAGCATAGAGTCAAGAAAGCTAAAAGATACAGAAGTGAAACTCAAATCAGAGTCATTTAAATATATGACATAAGCATACATTGTATTCAAGGGAATATAAAACCAGAAATTTCTGAAGTCATGAAGCAGGCCAGGGATGGAAAAGAAGAGTGATGTTAATAATGATGGCATATGCAATAACAGCTTTGGATTCCCAATCTGTAAAGCATTTAGGCCTGTGATTGTTTCTGTTGAAATCAATGGAAATGTTTCTGTTCAAGTGCCTTGTTTCTATTGAAATTTCTCATCTTCATGATATAAGGACAAAGGTGTTCATTTGAAGCTGAGAATGAGTAGGTAGACTGTTAACCAGCCTAGTTCAAGAGTTCCTTATTGCACAGACAAACTATAGGTGCTGTGAAAAGGGACTCCTTCAGGGAGGCATTTGGATGACCACTGGTATTTATTTGCCTGTATTAGCTGGAGAGTAACTATGCAGCATCAGCACTCTGAGATTGAAGCACTTTCTAGCTGCAATATGTAATATGTGAATACAGATGTTAGTGTGTACACAGGCTTTAGAGAAAAACACAGTACTTAAACAGGAAAACTTTGCCCTGAGTGAGGAAGAATACAGTATCCATGGATGGCCACTAAAAAATGTCCCAGCCATGTTAGATGTCTTCAAGTGGAGGAACTTGCACTGCTTATTATGCCTTAGAGTAAAAATAAGGCATAGTCTGATTCAGGGCTTTTGCTAACCACAGCTTTAATCATAACTGGATGAGAATACCAGTACTTACTACATGCCACTTGTGCTGGAGCCTGAGCACAGGCGTCTGTCAGCTGTCTTTCCTATGATCAACCTGAGAGCCTTGGAGATTTCTCCATCTTACTTGCACAAGAAGGAGAAGGTTGCCTCTGTTTTATTTCACTTGCACCTGTAACAGTAAGCAGAGCATACAACAGGTGAGGCTGAGGCAGTGCCTAGCTACCTTGTTCAGTGTTCAAAGGCAGCCACTTGGAAGAAACCAACACAAAGTTTAGAAATAGAGGGCTAGACCTCAGCTACAGTACCATAAAATCAGATTAACTGCACGGAAGCTGGAGTTATCACCCTCTCGCAGCTGTGATGCCATTCTGAGTCTAGCCCATGATGTTGTAAGTACCCAAGCTATATTCTCTCTCTGTATCAGTGTATGAATACTGAAAAGATTTTACAAAGCTTCAGAATAACAGAAGGGCAAAGAATGCTCGGTAGATAAGCAAAAAAATAAGACTTTTCCACTTAGTCTTCATTCTGAGATGTTTTATACAGGTCATGAAGGACCAAGCTAAAACTCATGCACATGTTAAGTATGCAATGCCCTAAGGTGTGTGTCAACAATACGTACCCAGCTAATCTCTTGAAAAGGAATGGACGTTGAGGAAAGCTGTGTGGCTCAGAGAGAGAAATGCAAATGCAGATCGACCCTGTAATGAAAAACCTCCTTATTAAACAGTGTTTTATCTTGGAGCAGTCCTTCTTTTCGGAACACATCCAAGCAGAGATAAAGGCATCTTACCATACTCATTAAACTGTGCATGGTTTGATTCAATCAGACTCAGATCATTTGCATATGGATCAGTTTAATCTAGTTCTTCCTGTCTCACACCTATTGTTAATCATGCCTAGACTCCCTCCCCGCTTACTAATACCCATTCCCCCTCCTCCTCCATTCCTTTGATTCAAGTAGATAAATGAATAGGCATAAGGACATCAACATCTTTCTGAGTGATCATCTGCCTTGTATGCTCAGAATGTCCCATGTTTTGCTGATTATGTCCTGGTTGGCATCCCATATGTTCTTGATAGTCCCTGCCTTTGCTGATTTAGGAAGACAGAGGAAGATTTGGGAAGAGAGAGGAAGAATATTGACTCGGGCTGTGAACCCCAGCTTAGGTTTACTTCTAGCCTCAAATTAAGTGAGATTTGTGTTCTCAACTTATTCAGCATCATTAGAAAGTATCTCTTCAAGTAGCATGCGAAACTTAACAAAACAAATCCTTTTCTTTCAGGAGCTGAGTATTATTCCTGCATTTAGCCAGCAGTGGTGATAGCTGTTTTTACATATCAATCTACAGTGATGGGGTAACCTGTTTTTTTGTACAAGTAGATATTTTTATGTGTCAGAGGCAATACTGTTTGGGTCTTTTTATAGCAATGCTAGAGCTCTGTAAGACTTTCCCTCTGAATGACTGCATTTGTGCTGCTTTTTCAGAGAATAATTACAACCACAGGTTGAATGACTCTGCCCCAGACATATTGTCATGAATCCCAAACCCTAGCTTTGTTTTTTATTGTACCCTACAATTTCATTGTTCAAGATATTCTGTCCAGCCACATCACAGTTATGGCCTTGGGGAGGTAATAGGCTTTATGATTGTGTGAGGAATGTGACAGCAAGAGATTGGGCAGTTTACACAAAATGTCTAGCATGGTGATTTTTCCACTCAAGGCTGATGCTGTACAAACCTGTGGAGGAGATATTCATATACCCATATTAAAACCAGAATCTTTATTTTCAGCTGTTTTGTTGTATTCTGTCCATAGCTTTGATATAAATTCAGCTGCAGCTAGAATAATGTCCTCTAAAAAAATAAGGTCAGGCTCCCAGGAGGAGCTGCCTTTCAGCATCACGGGGACGGTTTTTTGTGGTGTAAGGACAGTCATATAAGTGCAGTTGGACCCGTCATTCATTCAGCCAACATCACACAAAGTGACCCCCGTATTTTTTTTGTAGTGGTGGTGACCTGGGTGAATCCCACCAGCCTGGAAGGGATTTTGTCAAAGACAGAAAGTGTGCGTAAACAATGCAGGTGCTGAGGGAAGGGATGGAGGACGGTATCCAGATTCGATGTTCTCCAGTATAACTCCTCAAGGGTTGTGGGTGTATTGTGATTAAGACTGGTTTGACCACAGTAATACATCCCTGATGGCCCTCCCATTCTGTGCTGCAAGGGAGTGTATGGGCCAGAGATCTCAGCAAAATGGGACAGCTGTAGACAGCTAATAGAGATGAACATACACGTCTCATGCATTAATATTCAAATTAATTTCTGCTGATTATATTTCAGTTAAGGATGATGCATTATTTATATTAGAAGTCCTTTTATAGTGTCTTGTGAGTAAGGAAGTCACAGCTCGTGAGGTGGAGAAGATGAGCTCTCCTTAGCAGTCTCTGTTGCGTCTTCATAGCATTTAGCACATGGGGCTCTGAGATCACTGAGTACCTGTAATTCCAGACAATATGAGACACAAGACTTAAGCTCTGACAGCTTTTTCCACAGGACATGGAGAAATTCATTAACCTTGCCTGCTTTTCTGGAAACAGGAAGGAATCAAAAATTCATGCTAAAAATATTAACAGAATAATTTTAAACCTCGGGAAGGGGTGGAAAGGTTATATTTGGTTTTAGTTTCTGGGAAGGACTAAGGACCAGATCAGCAGGATTTTAGAAAAATTTGGTGCATCTCTCCCTGTTAAAATTTTCTCCCTGAAACTACAACAGCCTGACATTTTTTCTCTTGTCTGAAGCACAAGAAAAGTTCCTTTTACAGAATTTGAGGATTTCAGCTGGCTGAACGAAATGATTCACTGTCAGCAAGAATGTAAAGATAACTGTGGCTTCACTAAACCCTTTTCTGCTGCTAAGGTGTCAGTTTTAGACTCCTTGTCTTGACATAAATGAAAACAGCTTTGAAAAGCATGCACTGAAAGAGGCTGATCTAAGGTTTAAGTAACTTCAGAACCATATTTGCTAATTTGGAGTAATTGATTTTTCTGAGTCTTCATGTTCCTTTTAATTTAATTTATTTTCAGTGTGCAGTTTTTTTAGAGAAGAGAGGTGAGGGGAGAAGAGGAAGTGAATTTCCATCTCTGGCACCATATTAACAAAGCAATATTCCTACATAGCCTCCATCCCTGGAGCTAGTGTATTGCCTGGGAGCAGTAGGATGCTGTCCCTTTGTGAGGATGGTGTGGGACAGAAAGGTGACATATAGGGGTGCCGGGGAGCTTCACAAGTATCTGCTAAAAAGAGAGGACGGCCAAGAATGCAGTACCATGAGTTTGCTTCAAATGGGTGCAGACTCAGTTGTGCACCTTTCCCTTCTACTCTTGTCCCAAGCCTGGTTTTTGATATATGAGCCTCCTTCCTCTGTTTTCCAGACAGCTGAAGCTCTCATCCAGCTCCATTAAACAGTGCCTATTTTTTCATCCCGTGTGCTGTCAGGACACTAACAACAGGCACAGCAGTGAGACTAGTCACTCTTCGTACTCCATCGTTGTGTCCAAGGTCACATCAGCTGCTGGGACTAGGCTGCTCTGAGGTCCCAGGACACAGCCTGCTCAGGGTAAGTGGCATCTTTGGGTAATCACTGCACAGGATGAGCAAAACAAGACAATTAAAAAAAACCCAGCTGTTTAGTTAAATTGCACCATAGTTCTACAATTATCTCAAAAGAAAATATCTCCAGTACCCCTTCACACTCAAGCAAATTCATAGCTTTCCTTTGGAGAGTGGAGGACCATTTGATGAACTGCAGCTTGTACTGCAGACACAGGAGAGCAAGTGAGTGGAGTTGGAGTTGGGAAAAGTGAGGCAATATTAATATCACCTCTATATCTTACAGCTGCCATCTGCACATGAATAATAGCCATTCACATGGAGTACTCACAATCACCTTTGCTTTTGTGCATGTTAAATTCATCATTCATATGTGCAGGAAGAGAAAAAACAAAGCATAAATATTCAGCCTGCAAATAAGCAGGGATTACATAAGAAACTCTTGTGTTATTCTTTCTTTTTGTTTGGTTGTTTTTTTTATTCCTGCTACATGCTCTGCGTTCTTAGAAAGTCTGAGAATTCGTTCTTCCTAATGCACTTCCTGCTAGAACTAAAATATGTCAAGACTGGAGTTTTCTTTCTGCCAGGGAAGTACCTTGAGACCACACCACCATAGTAGGTCATGATGTAAAGGTTTACAGGCATGTGTCTTAAAAAACGCCATCACTTCCAACAAACCCTGCAAGCCCAGTTTCCTCTCCAGTGAAAATTTACAAGCAAATTCAAACAAACTAATTTATTTACTGCGCATGAATGGTCAGAGAAAACTTTATTTAACTTACTACAACTATAGTAAAAAGTGGCATTGAACTGAAGAAGATCTCTTTCAATGTTATCTGCTATATATCAATTAACTAAGGGAGTCTGAATCTCATTACTGAATGGGCAGCCTTTATAATCATTGTTCACTAAATACAGATTAAATGGTTTGAAGATAATAATTATCCTTCCTACTCTTACCTTTACAGGGGTACCACTGTGCTTTGCATTTAACATGTCGTGCATAATACCCACTATTCAAGGACGGGTATCTATTTGGCCTGTCTTAATTCTTCGGTCATTGCTGCTGTATCACAGCATTTTATAGAAGTATAGCTTAGTGATAGGGCCTTCCTTTTTCTTCTTCTTCCTTCAGTATATAGGTGCTGGGCATTGGTTTTAGGGCAGACTCTCTGGGTTTAGTACAGGAAGAATATTTAACACTATATTTGCCATTTGCCTCTGAGGCCTGCTCTCATCCCAGTTCTTAGAGAGTCAGTCCTGGAGTTGAAGGGTTGTGACAGAGCAATCTGAGTTTCTCATAGCCAAGACCCTTCCTGCTGGGCTGTGCTTGGCTGGAGACAGGGCAGTGGAGAGAGGCCCACTGCACTGGAAGGAACAGGGGCCAGCCAGAGCAGTCTGTGGGAGGGGATGGCCTGCACACAGAGCAGCAGACTGCCAAGTCACAGAATCACAGCCAAAGAATTGTAGAATGGGTGGGGTTGGAAGGGACCACAGTGGGTCATCTGGTCCAACCTCCCAGCTTAAGCAGGGTCATTTTAAAGCACATGGCACAGGATTGTGTCCAGACAATTCTTGAGTATCTCCAGTGGGGAAGACTCCACAACCTCTCTGAACAATCTGTTCCAGTGCAAGGTCACTGCACAGTGAAGAAGTTCTTCCTCACATTCAGGTGGAACTTCCAGTGCATCATTTTCTGCCCGTTGCCTTTTGTCCTATTGCTTGGCACCACCAAGAAGAGCCTGGACCTATCCTCTTGGCACCTTCCCTTCAGATACTCATAGACATTGATGTGGTCCCCTCTCAGTTGTCTTTTCTCAAGCCTGAGCAGGCCAAGTTCCCACAGCCTTTCCGTGTAAGAGAGGTGCTCCAGTCCCTTGGTCATCTTCATTACCCTCCACTGGACCCACTCCAGGAGGTCCATATCCTGAGGAGCCCGGAACTGGACACAGCACTCCACATGAGGCCTCACCAGGGCTGAGTAGAGGGACAGGATCACCTCCCTCAACCTGCTGGCAATGCTCTTCCTAATGCACCCTGGAATACCATTGGCCTTCTTGGCCACCAGGACACACTGCTGGCTCATGGACAGCTTGTTGTCCACCAGGACCCACAGGTCCTTCTCTGCAGAGCTGCTTCCCAGCAGGTCGATCCCCAGCCTGTGCTGATGCCTGGGGTTATTCCTCCCCAGGGGCAGGACCCTGCGTTGGCCTTTGCTGAACTTCAGACAGTTCTTCTCTGCCCCTTTCTCCACCCTGATGAGGTCCTTCTGAAGGGCTGCGCAGCATTCTGGGCTACTGGCCACTCCTCACAGCTTTGTGTCATCAGCAAACTTGCTGAGCAGGCACTCTTCACCCAAGTCATTGATGAATAACTTAATTGGCCCAGTATTTGAACAGTATTGAGCCTTGGAGGACACCTCTAGTGACAGGCCCCCAACTACACCCTGTGCCAATGATTACAAAGTCCACCCCAGTTGTGAAGAGTGTGCAGCTACTTCTAAATTGTGTGGAAACAGTAGTTTTGCCACAGCTGGCATAATCAAATGCTATTAGTTTTTTCAAAAGGACATTCCAGCTAATCAACAAATTAGGAACCTAGCCAAGAACTCTGATCAAAGATGAGGGCAGTACCATTAAAGAAAAAAGGTGTGGAAAGGGTCTTTTTCTTCACTGAGCCCATTTCTTGAAGTAATGGATGGGGGCACTATATAAAGTACTTCACAAATTGATCCAGTACATAGCCAGCTTGGTTCTTTCCACAAATTGGTCTTTACGAGTCTTATTGTACTAAAAAATATATGTTCTAACTCTGGTTTAGATTCATATTCATGCAAAGCAGACATAAGGTGTTTGATACCTTTCACTTCCTTATCAGAAATCACACCACATACTCATAGTAAGTGTGCACAGTTAACCTCTAATGCACAGAAGTTTTTCTTCCCATGTCATTTGTAACCAAAAAACTCCTATGTAATAAATTTTCTGTTACTTTTTGCACTCTAAATGGCACCCTGTTTCCTTCAGCCAGACCACCAAAGTCTTCAGATTCTTCTATGCTGTCTTCTAAACCTTATCTGTGTTCACAATGCCCCTCAGCCTCATACCAGCAACAAAATACATTAGCACACCTTAACTTTTTGTCTCAAGGTCATTAGTGAAAATAAGACTGGTCCCCAAATCTCATTCTTCCTCCTCTCAAAAGTCATGGTCTATGGCATTTAAAAAAGAAAAACAATTATGATGTCTTTGGTGAGGGAGATTGGCCCATCCTACCTGTGAGCAGATATCATCTTCCAAGTCAGTTAAATGAGAAGCCATGTTTTTGCATGTAAGTTCCAACTATGAAATCTATTTCTTGTGTCTCTCAGTGCTGAACCCATGAAGAAAAGCGGAGACTGGTCACAGCACACCAGGCAAATCTCGTAAATCTCGGAATGCCTTCTTGTTCCAGAGCTGTAAATGAATGTAATCATGCTTGTTCATGTGCATAAATGTGCTAGAGAAAATAAGGGGAGCACTCTGGACTACACAGGGTACATTTCACTGGATTTGAAATTACAGTGGATAAGGAACTGTTTGTCTTACTAGTGTCCACACTTTCTTCTCAAACTTTTTGCAGACTGAGCTTTTTTTTGAAAATCATAGATAGACCTCCATGCCCTTGTGCAGCTTCAAGTCTCTGCTTGCAAACTGATACTTCGCAGATTACATCTGTAACTGCACTATGCTGTAGGAACATAATATAAGAGGGAAAAAAACGTGTTTTTTGTAGAATCAAGATTAATAATATGCATCCACGGTCAACCAACTTTAATATATGGAGACATCCGTTAACAAATTGATTTGTAATCTAAAGAAATTATTTCAAATGATGAGTGTCAAGAGGTTTTGTTTAACACAGACAATAAATGCCATAGGCATGTTATGAGTTTATTCCAGCCTTGGAAGCAGTATCTCACAGCTGTTGTTCCACCAGGAATACCTACATTCCATGAAACACCTAACACATGGCATATTTAAAGAACATCCTGGCTTCATTATATTTTTTTTTTTTTTTAATCCCCAGACTTTCTTCTATAAATGCAGAAATGTGTCTCATATCAAATCAAGGGCTTTCGGTATGTCTGGGCTGGAGTTTTTGTATAGTGGGTGTAAATAGCTCCCAGTTTTTTCTGAAAAGCTGTCTCTTATTGACTTCTCTGTGCACTTTTCTGCAATTCTATCCCAGCACAAGCTAGCCAAGGTCAGACAAGGTCAACTATTGAAGGAACAGCCTTTCAGGTAAACTTGCCCAGTAGGGAAAGCAGTACTGGTCATTCTAGATGGGATAGACCTTTTTTGACTTGGTACTGATAGAGCAAGTGAAACAGGGCAGTGAGAAAAGTCAATGAACTTAGAGGACTCAGAATATTTTGAAAACAAGGGAGGTTTGATCACTCGTGGTAATAAAAAAGCCCTGGGTGTGTAGAGGGGGCAGTGATGATTTAGTGTGAGCAATTACATTCTTCCTGCCCCATGATCCTAGCAGTGCTGCACAGCTCATAACCACTCATGAGTCACTACCTCCATTCTAGTGCATTTGCTTTTCCAGTAAAACTCCCAGGTCTGTCCTGAAATTGCTGTGTAGCAATGCAGAGATCTATGAGCATAGTTGCCACATACCACATCTGCAGCTATGCCCCAGCAACAGATAACATGGTCTCTGCATGTTCCCTTCAGCCTGTCAGCACTCAAATACCATTTGTGCTGGTATAATAACAAAATGTGGGATATTATGAGAAACACATTAGCCCTTTTTATGCTGAAAGTCTAATACAATATGTATTTTGAATTATAAAACCACTCCATCATGTATATACAGTCTCTCTCTCTGCTTCTTCTGCTGCTATTCAGTTTAGTCTAAATCATGAAAATCTGAAATCATATTCTTGTTTACTGCTGCCTTCTCCTCCCCCCTCTCCATTTTTCTCTCTAAGCTGCTTGAAAACATTCAGTTACCCAGCCCTGGAGGTGAAACTACTCAGAGAACTTCAAGGTTATGAAATGCAAAAGCTTGGCTTTTATTTGTTTCACAGTCAGCGAAAGCGGTGCACAGGATGGAAACCTCTGTTGTGCAGCTCCGCTAATACATAAAGAAAGATTAATTGAGTTTAAAATGCAAGAGTATTTTTTACATAATTAGCAAAAACAAAACTCTCCATAACAATGTTGAACAAATAGTGGTGGTTTTTATATAAATACAGTAGGAAGTTAAAAAAAAAAGCGAAGAAAGCACTCAATGGCCATAGCAGATTAACAACATTCAGGGTGTTACTGCTATGTTTGATAGAAAAGCAAAACCATTGGTGAGAATTAAGTACTCACTGCAGAGAGGGAGAAACATTTGAAGTTATCAAAGAGAAAAGTCTTGGTGTCAAAAAGAAAGAGATATCTTGGTATAAAGGACGGTTAAATCTTTTACTGTGGAATGATCTGAATTTTGAAAAGTCACCCAAAAGAGGGAGAGAACAAACTAGGAAGTTCAACAGCTAATAACTGTACAAAAAGAGAAAAATAATAATAATGACAATAAAAAGGAATAATTGATAGGATCTGAGCCATAGATAAAAAAATTTTAGGGAGCTGATCTTAGAGATCTGAGGTGCTTTGTTTTGAATTGCTTGTTAAGTCATTAGGATTCCCACTTTTCTTTATAAGTCTTGTAGCAGTTATCTCAGGCATTGCAGAAGAAATTAAAATAAAAACTAATTTTTTCTCTTTGCCTGGGTTGTGCCTGAAAAACAATACATATTTATGTGTGCAGAGTTGTCAACACGTTACACAGCACTTGTAAGTGCTATCCATATTCAGCGATATGGTTGCACAATTATAAAGCACACGTGCTTGCATCTCTCTTGGAGATGTACAATAGGAAGCTGTTTGAAATACTGCCACAGCTATTGCACCCAAGTGCATTTTTATGCAGCCCTCTTTGTCAGCAATTTGTCCTTGTGCTCTAATAGTGACAACAATTAGGTGCACTCAGGTGTGCCAGAAGTTATACACCTCCAGACAAACTGGAGATGGAGTCAGAGCCTGTGGGGCCTGATCCCCACAACACACCTCCTACAAGATGACCTTGGCTTTTGTGGGTAGGGCTGGGGGCATTCAGCTCTCTGAGGGCTGGAAAAACATTAGGCAGTTTCAATGCCCACAGGCAATCCTGTTGCAGACTTATTACTGGTAATTGCCACCTTGCACCTCAACTTCCCTGAGTGACGCTGCTTTTGGTCCCCAGGCGTGAGCTGCCTTTGCTTTTGCTGCAGAAGCTGCTGGCAGCACAAACTGCTCCTGGGGAGCACAGCCCTCCTCCGGAAGCAGCTGCCAGGAACTCGCATGGTACGGGGAGTAAATGGTAAAGACCTGTTTGGGTCAGATGTTCTAGCTGCTGAGCTTAGACCTGGGTGCGGAACCTGAACTGCCCCAGACAGCTGCGTTTGGTTCTGGGCATAGTAAAAATCAAAGCACAAACTGCTGTGACAGTGAAACTTATGACAGGGATGGTGTAAAATGGCTGCCAGCAATTGCAGAGGGTTGGACTGGAGCCAGGATACATTAAAATAGTTGTAGTAGCCCCAGAAAAAAAGCAAACTGACTTCCAGAGGGTGAAAAGGGGCCGTGTACTTGTGTTTGTGTGTGTTGTGGTATACGTGTGGGTTCATTTTTAGTGAAATCATGTACTTCCATCATTTCCTTGACGGCTTGATTTTGGGAGGATTTCCTGATAATTTGTGCCAAATGAAACTTCCTTTAGTTATCTCCCTGCTGTATCTTCTGATAACTTGCCCTGTTTTCTAGCTCCAGTCATGGCTGATGAAACTAGATTAAGCTTCCCAAATTACATTGCAGTGAATCAAAGCTAGAGAAAATAGCAAGGAAGAATTAAATATTGTCCCTGTGCTGTGCTTCAGCCCAGCTGAATCCAAATCACTGAAAAAGCAGAGTTCTCAGAAAGCCATTCTTAGGCTGGGCAGGGGAAATGCCATCTTCCCAACAGGTAGTGGTTTTGGTCAGAGTGGAAAGTAGAAGTCTATTTTGAGGCAGCCTGTTTTCCTTATATTCCCAAATAGACGGAAGAGGGAAGCTTTGCAAAGCGCTGGAAAGTCTCTTGCATGACTGCCAGCCCAGAAATGCTTGGGAGAGGAACTGTGCTTGAGCTGTTCTATGGGAAATGCAGAAAAATGCCATGGAGGTGAAGAAAAGAGCTCAGACTTCACCTAATTAATTCTAACCAGATTTGGGTTGTGTTTATGTCTAGCAAGGCAGTTTGTTTCCTTACCTTAAACCACTGGGCTGGTTGCTGATTCAGAAAACACTGACATGGCTAAACCTCTCCATCCGTATGGTCATACACAGTGCCTTGTGGAGACATGCTAATGAGCTCTAGGGGAAATAATTCAGTCACCAGAAGCAACATTCCCGCCTCGGGACTATTCCCCTCAGAGCAGCCAGACTTCCGGGCAAAAAAGGTCTTTTCCTTCTGCTGTTTGGTGCAGGCTCAGAGCATGCCCAAGACATCCCTTTATCATTGCCTCAGGCTGCGACACAGTCCTGAATTTCCTGTGTGAGTTGCTGGAGGGAAATAAGTTTTTCTGTCCATGCTCTCACCCAACAAACTCCTAGGCAGACATAGGAGTCATGGGAAGCTGTACTTCCTCTAGAAAGCCATGGCATAATTTTGCCTGCAGGTTGCTTCTTGGTACCAGCCCAGTGTGGTGTGACCATCAAACAGTTGTATGTAGACCGTCTGGAGCGTAAGGTTTCTGAACTGCTGTTAACACCCATTGTCAGAGCTATTTTTGGATCTTGTCCATGTGGCTATTATTGGCTTAAGGATTTATATTAAGCACTTTAAAATACCTTAGGGAAACAGTGGAGAGAGGTTAGCAGAGAAATCAATTGCTGAAGGGGATGTGAAATCTTTACTTGTGGTGGCTCTTGAGAACAGGCTGCACGAATGTCTTTCAAAGTAGTTTAGGTATAGTGGGTTCAGTCTAGATGACCTCTTGAGATGCCACAGCTGCAACTGCTACAAAAGCTCACAGCTTTTGTACCTATGCCAACATAGCTTATGAGCAAGTAAGTCATCAGCAAACACATTTCTTTGGAGGAACTGCAGCTGACTCAGGCTAAGCCAGCACACTCAGTCCAGGGCCTAAGCAATAAGCTGGTTACATTTGTCAGTCTGAAAACTCCTCACAGGTACATGGAGAGGTTGTGAGACATTCTTCCCTGCACCTGGAAAGCCACCTTCCCTCAGGGCACCAGCGTGGGCATGAGGAAATGGCAGAGTCAAGGGCTCTGAGGAGGATTATCCCAACTTTGCTTCAGCTCCCTAGACAGCTTTGTCTGAGCAGGGAAGTTCCTCCACATATTCTGAAAGGTTTAAAAATGGTCTTTCTCCCTTTGATGAAAGTTAACTGCTGTGCAGTGGTACCGTTTGAGGAACGTCTGAGGTGTCTCTGCCTATCTGGTCTGTCTTTGGTGTGCGGTTAAGTTTAGACAGGATGATGCCCAGCAACTATCTGAAACCTTAAACTCCATTTTCTCTAAATTTTACACTCCTATCAGGAAATAAATCCCTCTTTGATTGGGGGTAGAATTGAAAAGCTGGCAGGTCACTGTCTTCATTGCTGTGTCTACAGATACAAATTCACTCAGTTACTGCGTAACTGTGAGTGACACAGAGGGCATCACAGGCCAGAGCCCAGCTCAAAAGTGAAAGAATCACATAACTCATGGTGAGAGTGACAATAGGCACGATCTCACTGCTGATATGCTCAGAGAAGATAGAGGGGACAGAGTGGCAAATACTTGCTTTATCTTGACTGCAATACTGATAAGGCCTTCCTATAGCTCCTTTCCTACATAACTGCATCCTTCACTTAATACTGACCACTGTTTAGCTAACATCACTCTTTCTGCTTTTTCTAATGAAGGAAAACATTCCTGCTTTCATTATCTTATGACCAACAGAGTTAACAAGCCCCTTCATCTGTAGTAAATCCTCTTTCTGTTTTTTGGGGCATCTCGTACAGCTTTTGGCAGTGACAGCAACAGCAATGCTTCTCCATATGGCCAAGCCTTTCCTGCCACCTGTACTGTAGGAACGCATTTGTCTGACATAGCATCCTGGTGAGCTTTCAGTGAATACAGTCACATCACACCGTGTCCAGGTTTGGTTTGGCTCACTAACAACCAGCTGTTTCCAAATAGTTTCTGTTCATCAAGAGCCAGACTGGACTTCATAAAAGTGCTCTTGGTAAAAGCAAATAAAAATGCTTAATAAAATGTTTTGTGCGTATCTCATGTACTCCCAATTAACTACCAGGTAAGAGGATCCTCAGAACCATTCGATTACGGTTTCCTATTGTCCCATGACAGAAGCTACAGATGGTTTATGTGCATTTGTTGTTTTATTGAGTGGATTTGATATATTTTTAGAAAATAGCAGATAGCAAAGTCTTGATTTGAGCTTTCCTACAATTCCAGCTTATTCACAATTGGGATTCTGGTCCATACCTATCTCGAGGCTCTTCAACTATGAAATGTACTTAGATCAGTTGGGCACCTTAGCAATTGTTATTCACTAATTTCTTCTTTTCCAGTCCATTCCACTTCTATCAATGTACTAAGTCAATTTCTACTCCAGTCCACTAACTTCACAAGAGAAATAACACTCATGAACAAGCTCATAGCTTGTTCCAAATTGGGAGCAAAGTGGGAAGATAGGGTAACACTGCACTTGGATGGGATGGATGGCAGGAGAGAAGCTGACTGTGAAGAGGTAAATTTAGACAGGCGCAGTTCTTTACAATAACATTAGGAAATTAAACTACATTTGTTTTAGTGCACTTTTAAAAGAAATCAAGAGAATCATACAGTCGTAAGCAAGGAATATAAGGAAAGGAGAGAGTTTCAGGACTGAAGGTAGGTCAATATGCCAAGGAAAATGAAGAAAAGTGGTGTCAGCAGTGACCTCTTACATATATAATTCTTTCCTTATGACAACACATTGTGGTGGATCACAGCACTTCAGAAGCTTAAAATGCCAAACAGTTTTAGATATTTCCCATGACCTAGCTTACAGTGGATCTGAAACTAATGTTCCTCATGCCAATGCACTACAACATGGTTTAGCAGTATGAAACACTATTGTAAGTGAAAGCAGTGGTTGCTGAAGTGTAACAGCTGCTCAGATATTCTACTTGAAGATTCATGATTAACTCTTCTACATTAAAGAGACTGGTGAAGTTGGATAGCTTTATTGCTGTATGTCTTGCATTGTTTGAAATCCAGCAAGTCTGGTGGAAAATACGTGAGTATGAGGAGCGCAATATGTCTCTACAGAATTAAAACCCATTTCTCCTCCAGGTTTTCCCTCTCAAATTTGTGTCATGTTTTGCCTCATTAAAAAAAGGGGGGCAGTGATCATTATCCAGTTCCTTCTCATCAGGCCATATCTATGTTGGTTTTCAATTCAGGGTTTTGTGGCAACTCATGTAAAATCCCTTAAATCTTTTTCTCTGAGTCAGACTCAAAACTAAAGAAGAATCAACTTACATGAAGAGAGGAAATCAGGAGAACTCCTGCAGCACATAGATGGGTCATGCATGTTTGGAGGAATGTTTGCTGGTATTTGAGGGGTTTTATGCTTTCTGTTTGCTTATTTGAATATTAGCTTTAATATTTGACAGTTTCACATTTTTATTTGGTGACTTGGTCTCAAAGTTATCTCAGAAAGTCTCATATGCAGGAAGCACCTCAGAAAATTTCCCACTCGTATACGTTGTATTGACAAATATGTTACAAACTTCACTACGTGGGGGCCTTAATCCGGCAGAACTTTTGCATCTCTAAATTCCTCCTCATTTCTGATACAAATGAAATACGTCTTCTCCTCAGTTAGCCTCTCAACACTTCTTACTCCCACCAAGCTTTTATTGTCATTCTTGTCTCTCCAACATGATACACATACTTAGCCCAGCTTGGTAGCATTTCTATCGGATTGAGAAAAGTCTGACAGCATCTTTGGCTTTCCTAATTGAGCCAAAGAAACCCAGCATGCCAGGTACTTCTCAAAGCAGAGGATTTTCTCTGCTTCCGGGATTGGACCACCCCAATCTCAGCAGCCACAAATAGTATCTGCAACTGGTATGTAAAAATCTATCATGGAGAGCTGCATGCTGGAGTAGTTTGTGTCTCCACGTTCCATATGTTTAAGTGAAAGAGTGTGACAATCACAGCAGCACACTGTCCAGAAGTCATAAGCAGTTAACAAAACGCAACATGATTGTTGGCAGGCCTGCTGGTCTGGGTCGTGCAGCCAAAGCTGAATTTATAAAACACGATAAGCAGGATGGCAAGACAGAAAAGGCAGTTGGCATATGAAACCATGCAGCAGCCTGACAGGAATGCTCTGAAACTGCCTCCCAGTTTCTAGGGTTTTGTATTACTGTTTCTTTCTGCCTGTCTGGCCCAGATGAGGACTTATCTACCTGCCCTTCCACCAGAGCATAGCTCTTGAAAAGTAAGTTTAGACAGGGGTACTCCAAATTTTTACTCAGGAGAGTATTCTTCCATGTCTGAGGATCATCAAGGATGTTGCAGTTAGATTTCAGTGCTAGAGGTAAGTTCAAATGTTTCACAGTAGCAAGAAAAAGGAGTTTACAGGCAAGCTGTAAACTTTCCAATTATGAGTGGTGGGCCACATTTTCCTGTGTGGCACATGGTGGCACAGACACGTAGCTGCACAGTCCCTCATCCTGTCTGTGCTGGGTTGTTCCTGGAGAAGACAGGGTCTGTCTTCTTATGCTGGGCAAAAAGTACATTTGATGGGGCTCTGATCTCTGCCAAATAAAAAAAAAGAGTGGATTGGGTGTTTTATGCGGGAAGGAGGGAGTTGTTTGCACTCAGGCAGGAATTATACCCTGAAATCCAGAGGCTGACGGTTGCTGCTCCAGGGCAGCCGACTGCTTCCTGCAGCTGGCTGCTTAATACTGCAAAGGTGATGAAACCTGAAGGGAGCCACTGAATAGGTGGTAATTATGACTGACACAATGACGGCTTGTGCAGACATGTAACTGTGAAACAAAACACCACAGTTAGCTAACAAGAGATCCGTATAAGTTTTTTCACAGGCATCGTGTCTCCTGTCTGACACTTCTGAAATTGGAGGAAAAAAAGCATTGCGAGCTTCAGCATTCAGAGACAGAATAGGCCAGACGAGCTGAGGGTGGAAAGCCAACATCTGTCCCTTTCAGGATGACTATAGCAGATTCTGTTTTCATGTTGATTTCTGAAAACGTGGTTTTCTTACTTGCAGATTTTTCCTTCATAAATGTCTCTTTCGGGTTGTCTCCTTGTGATATGGTTGACTATACTACACCTCCATCTCTCTCAAACACAGAATCCTTTGAATAGTTTCAAAAAACTATAACGGGGCATTTGTGGATCCAAATTCATGTTATCTTATTATTCTCTTTCCTTTCCTTTATCTAGGGGACAGAGAGGCTTTCTTGAGTTATAAAATCATGCTTTTATACAGAGGGCTAAGGAAAGGACAGTGGGACATCCTGTTCAATCAGCACATCTTTGGAACTTTTTGAAGTGTTAATGGACAAAAAAAAATCCTTCCCCTGCCCAGTGAAAATACCTGAGATAAATCAGAAACCTTCTAGGTTTCTCTAATAATAGTTGTAGCTAGGAAACAGGAGAATAAGAACCGAAATTCCTTACTAACAGCATAAGCACTGATCTATACGCCTTCTTTCTTCCCCCCTCTTTGAAGTGGAACATGAAAATACCCTGGCACAAGACCTGCTTTTAATCCCATATGAAACTAGTGTCCAAAGTTCACAGCTGAGACGGGAATTAGGTAGAGCAGGAACCTGTACCAGATGAGAGCCCTAAGAGCACGTGTGCGGAGGATGGCAGAAGAAATCATTTCTGTCACCCCAGTGTGAAAAAGAGACTAAAAAAAAATCCACTCTTTTGTTGGAAATTTTATGCAGTGGAAGTTTTTTCCGAAGTAGTACAATTCCTCAGAAGATGTCCATCTCAATCCATCTATACTTTTTAATGGAAAACTTTTTTTTCTGAAATTTTCCAACCATTTGCTGATTCTGCCAACACTGGATTTTCCATCCATGGAAACTCAATGGAGTACTCTTCACGAATGTATTCTTGCTGGAATTACCCAATTTATAAACCTCTTACATCTCCTTTTCATCTTTGGACTTTTTCCTATATAGAAAAGTGGAAAGTCTTTGCTTCACCTAGCAGCCATGACATTCCTTGGGAAGAAAATCCTAATCCCCAAACCCACCAGTCAGAATTTGAGCAAAAACACCCTGGCAAACACTCTAGCAAACACATAAAAATCATCCATTTTACTTATGGATGAGATTTTTTCTCTTCCTGTCCCAATAGTGAAGTTTTTCTGTGGTGTCTAAACAACTAACTGTACAGCTCAGTGACCATACCTTTTAATCTCTGCTTAAAAAGGCTGTGATGCAAAGTTAGCATAATGCAGCTTACACAAAAGTGAATGGAAAATGTTTCATTTTTTATTCAACTACAGATTATTGTTCAATGGTCAGTGTTTTTGTCTATGCAGTTTGTCTTTTGTTCAGGAGACATACGTATGTTCCATATTTGGGACTAATAACTATAGGGATAAATTGTTTGAAGAAAAACTGTAATCCAGTTTATATTTCTTCAATTGTTTCACTGTGTTGAAACAATGTGATTCATCCACCTTTGTTTCTGAGGCCAGAAAGTGGCCTGTGGAAAGAAGCTGCTGTATAAATAAACATAAAGAATTTTGTTTGTGTCCCTCCCCACTGGCACATACCGGTTTTGGTTACCAGCCATTTATTTCTCCTGCTGTGCAAAACACTGAGAATTAACTAAAAGCAGGTTTCCCTTTTCTGGATTTTAATAGAGAAAAAAATAGTGAGTGTGCCTTTAGGGCTGCTTTCTAAATTCTACTTTGGATTCAGTTCTTACCTAGATGTTGTTTAAATGCATTAGGCTGTCACTCCATCTACTCTAGCATACTGTCTTGGGCAGTGGCCAGTGCTTTCCCAGAGGAGTTTTACATGCCTGAAGGAGAAAGGAATGGTAGCAAAATAGCAAGGTGTATGATCAGTAAGAGGAAAGACACAGCTAAAGTTATTTCCTCTTACTCACAGCTCTTCTTATATCACCTGGAGCAAACAATATAATAGTAGGTGCATGTCGTGTAGACCCACGGCACAGACCACTGGAAATGCAATGCCATGAGGGAGATTTTGGGATATATCTGCATGATATTGTTAGAACCATGGAGTAAGCCTGAACATTTGAAAAGGCAGAAACATCTGCTGTTCTAGATTTTCCTCCACCATGCCTAAGAGGACTAAGGAATAGTGATATTAGGAGCTTTAGCTCTGTTTCAGAGATTCCAGGTCTGCTACCTACTTTCTGTCATCCATCGATGGGTGATAGCCATGGGTAGAGCATCAATACTCATCACACATTCCACAGTACAAATAACTAGAGATTTATAGAATAACTGAGGTGTGAAGGGCCCCCCAGAGGTCTGCAGTTGCCTTC
Organism: Rhagologus leucostigma; assembly: GCA_013397725.1. Classification (NCBI taxonomy): domain Eukaryota; kingdom Metazoa; phylum Chordata; class Aves; order Passeriformes; genus Rhagologus; species Rhagologus leucostigma. Next base: position 245,091 of record VZTD01000839.1, on the reverse strand, counting down.
TGATCAAAGTAGGGCCAATTTCAAATGGTAAAGGTAACATTAAAAATCAGGCAATCACTTGTCTCCTGTCTCATACAGTGAACACATTATCAGAATCTACCTTATCATGCTTGGGGACAGCTAAGAGGGTCAACATGGAACACCTTGAGGACCACAGGACAGTGATAGACAACACGGATTTGACATAAAAGTATGAAACAACTTCATGAGCTTAAATATCACTCACAGTGGCATTGCATCTCCAAATGGGAAGGACAGGAAACATGGCTGTCACAGAAGTTGTACAGAAAACATTAAAAACAACAAAGGTGAATTTTCCTTTTTTTTTCTTTTTTTTTTAATTTCTGTATATTTGAGATGGATTTTGATGGCATTATCAAATCCTTCGTTAAAATCACCTGGGCTTGAATTTCTTCCCGTTTTTTTAAAATAAATACAAAACTAGATTGTTACATAATCCTAAAATTCCAGAGTAGGGGGGTTTATATGCATAATCTGCATAGATGAAGTATCAGAGCTCACAAATTAATCACCAGAAGTTAGTGACATGTGAAAGTGGGCAGGGAATCCTAACAGGCCCCCAAGAGTGTGTCTAAGGAGACACTTTGGCAGAAATCTGTGCTGACTTTCTATAAAAAGAGTGCAGTGTAGTTAATTTTAACCACATATTATGCCTAATTAACTCATTATGCAAATATGTACATAATAAGCCACTATCATCCAAGGGCCCAAAAATCCAACAACCATGTTCTAAAAGGTCACATCCTAAACCTTCAATACAGAGAGTGAGAGAAAAGAAAAAAGAGTCAGGCAAATGAAAAAAGCTTAAATAAAGGGCTTTACTGGAAAGAACAACAGCAGGAGCTTTTCAAAACATAACCACTTACCTTTTTAAAGAAAATAAATATGTAGTCTGTTCTGACTCTGCAGCTGTGCTTGTTCTGTCTCTTTTTCCCACGCCTACTCATGTCCTTTCATTTCTCTCCTCCAATCCTCTCTTTCAATGTTTTCAGCTTGCGTTTTTGTTCTACTTTCTCTCTGGGGCAGCTGAAGCCCTGAAGACCTTGAAAGAGGTATGACAGAGAGCTGTAGACCAAAGAGGGATCAGAGTTGCAGAAAGCAGAAGTGGGCTGCCAACGCATGGGAGCACAATAAGCATGGAAGTGGGGAGGGCTTGTTTGGGGTTTCTAGCTGGAAAGAACTTATCAAAAAGCAAGGTCTTACTGAAAAAAAAAATTCTAACTTTCACTGCATTCATCCCAGCAGGAAAGCACTCAAGAATTGAAAAAGTTGATCACAACAATGCCAGCTCATCAGTCCAGAGAATGCACAGGAAAATCATGTCCAGCAAACAAAAATTATTTCCCTAAATGGGCACACAAGTACATCTCCCACTTAATTTTAGTGAGAAGGGTCTCCTTTTTTTTTTTTTACAGACATAGGCCACTCTGACCTCTGCTTTGTTTGCTTGAGGTTAGACTACCAGCTAACAACATCCAACCCTTTCTGCTTGTAATTTCTTCATCTTGCTTTGAGGAATGAGAACCAGGATAGTCAGCCCAGATGTGTCACATCCACAAGTTCTTAAGTGGGCACCTAACCCTGCTACCAGCCTCCTTTTGCTGCCACGGGCCTCAGTGAGCAGCCTTTCAAGTGCTTTATCACACAGCCCCCTCCAGCTCTGGCACTGTTCAGTAAGTATTTTCTGCACAATATTTCCAGTTACCTTTACACATTTTGCCCCAAAGCTCTCAAGCATGTAATATATGTTGAGTATCCCACTTTACTCTGCAGTCTTACCAGAATAATGGCGATAATGTTTTATCTGTCCAATGAAGCTTGTCTGGCATCATATACCATCCAAACAAGATTTTGAATTGTATTTCCATTGGAGATGATACCATCACACTTTTGACCTACTTACAGATACAGGCCCAAGTCTTATCTGCCAGATCCATCTGCGATTCCCGCTCCTGTTTCTCTGTATATTTATGTTCATGTGCTCCCTCTGCATTCCTCAGAGCTCAATAAATCCTGCCTGCCAACCCCTTCGTCACCTCTGCCTCAAAACGGATTGCTTCAAGGTCAAGCAGTTCCCTTGTAATGTACAGTTTAACCTGATTTGTGGAGGCAAAGCTTTGAAATTTTTAAAATAAGGCTAAGGTAAAGTAAAGCTTGCAAATGAAACTCTGACGGTAAGCTGGAGTATTTCCCTCTCCAAAGAGTTCGAGCAGAGGGCACTGTGCCATCTGAAGCCACAAGAGCTGGAATTATGTTATTTATTACACAGAATATGTGCATCAGGTAGAAAAGAAAACAAATGCTGACAACAGAAAGTGATCAAACTCCCATCCATGAGCAGGAGAGAGAGGGAGGGAAAAATTCTCTCCCAGGCTGTCTGGAAATTCACACCTTTGAAAACCAGCATTAGAGCAGGCACTTTTCAAAAGCTTCTTTGAAAAATCTGAAAGGACAAATTTAGAGTGGAAACCTTAAAATTATCAATACAAGTAATTACAGGGTATAAAAAGGTTCTGTAATACTTTGTCAGTTTTCACCTGGATTTGGCTGCCATGTAAGTGGTGCTCCACTGCTGAGAGGTTGGCTGGTTTTTTGAGACAGTAGCAGTGGAGATCTGAGACAAAATATTGATATGGGGATTTAAGATGTGGAGGTAAAACACAAATGCCATCACATAGGTAGCTTATGCACATTGACCTTATGTATTTCATTGCCAAGAGTGGATGCTTTATGCTTAAACTAAAAGTGTGGTAAACGTGCTGAAGTGAGGTAGCCCCTGTGGTAAAGAACTACTAATATGTAATCCTGCAGCATGGGTCAGTAAGATTTTAACAGTACTGCAGATTTTAAAAATAGTATATTATTAAAATTGTTACAAAATCCACATAGTCAAAACCTTTTGACCTGACCTCCTAAAGCCTTGGGAATAGCTTAGAAAATATGCCTTTATTTAAAAAAAAATTTTTTTGTATTCTGCTTACACTCCTTTTGAACCCTAAAAGAGTGTAATTTTCAGCTTTCTTCTGTACAATGAAAACCTTTGTTTTTTAATAAAAGCTGCAATTTTCATGTACTCACCTGACTCCAGGAGTCAATCTTTAAAAAACAAATAGATTTCCAAGGATCATGAGAAAGGGCATAAGAACACATCAGGAATAAGCTGAAAAGACTTCTTGAAAAGGTTTATATTCCAGCAAGTTCCACTTAGCATTCACTAAATGGATTAAAAACTGTCAGTCAACTAAAAATCTAGTAACAGATGCCCATACTGTATATATATTTTTTTTAATTTTAATGAATAGTTCCAATGATAAATAACAGATTTCCCTATTTATAGAAAACTGGTATTACAAGAATATCAGATTGTACTATTACACCCCCACATGCATACCAGTTTTCTATATGGAAATTTGATAATGACAAGAATTGTTGCTTTTAGAGGTTTGGGAATAACAAAAAGACATGGATTTTTTGTTGCTGTTGTTGCCAAAAAACAAACAAATAAGAAAGCCTTACCTATCTATTCGATTTTTCTTTTTAATTGATCTGGAACATAAGGATATTTGTTTATCAAGAAGCAGAATTTAAAGTCTAAGGAGAGACCATGGGAGGAAAAAAAAAATAAAAGCAAAACACATGTGAAGATTGCACTAAACTCTTTTTACTTTGCTGCTTTTTATTTCTTTCTTCCAAACAAAAGAAGCATTGGAAACTTTGCAGAAGTAAAAAAGAGACAAATCAAATATCCTGATAATTTTCAAATTTTCAGGTTTGCTACCGTTCCTCACACATGTCACAAAATGTGTCACGGTATTTACCAATATGATAAAAAAGCACCTAAAACTAGCATTGCACTGTGTTAGCAAAACTGCCCAGAAGAGCTAGTATCGAAATATCATGTAAAATTCATGTGCTAAGAAAAATTCCATTCAGACTGAGTCACAGAGCCTCATGCTGTATTTGTAAAATTCTCTAACATGATATGAGAGCATTATTGCCTTCAGGCTTGTTATTTCATCCCCTGGACACACAGAGAAGCATATCATCCTTTCATAGGATTGATCAGCAAATATCCTCCAGAGCAGTTAGATAAGAAGGCATTCCCTTCTGCTAGCTGTAGGTTTTTGCTGTGTTGCATTTATTACTGTGGTGTGAAAATCTCCCACTGAGTGCAATACCTTTAAACACTTCTCTGGGTTTTTTTGTTGTTGTGAGGCATTTTGCCAAGTGGTGTGTTGTGCTATTTACCTTGGAAAAGAATTGTTGCAGCATAATTTATTTTGGTCTGGGCAGAAATTAGCTATGGAAGAAGTTCTGAGACCTGTTTTCTCATTACCAGCAGGTCTTCCATCTGCTTAATTAGAAGTGCAAATATTTGGAAATCTGAAATCCTGCAGCAATGCCTCAGATAGCATTTCTTTGTTGCAAGATCTGAAAAGTGATCACTGATAATTGTTGATCGTGCTCTGTGTGACTGTAATTACATGGCATTGATCTGATGTTCAGACACCACAGTGATGAGCGTAATACAAGAACCTAAATAGACTAGATACAATTAGACCAATAATCACCGAGAAGAGGTAGTTTAAAAGGGCAGAAGGAAATCACAAACAAATGTGAATTACTGAAAGGAAAAAAAAAACCAACAACAAAACCACAAAAAACCTGCTGAATATTTTATCCAGCAAAGTCTGTTCAGTCATTTAAGCTGCTGATCAAATACCAGTTACCTCTTTTTGTGATCAAAAAAAAAAAAGACTATTTAATCCTTGCCTGCCTGGAAAAAATAAAGAGCCTGCAGCAAACCTGCTCTGAACTAAGCAAGCATCAGGCTGTCTGCAGGCATGGGCGGCTGGCCAGGCACCTCAAGGATTGTCCCTAAATACCAAGGGACTATCAGATCAGCCGGGTAGGGAGGTGAGAAAGCATGAGACAAATGTGAGAAGGGAGAATTCATTTCCACAAGAATGTCTGCTTGGCACTGTATAAAGTACTTTCACATTAGCATTTAGCACACCAGCCACACAGCTGTAAAAGGGTAGAAACCTGAGAAGGAAATGAGATAAAAGGGGAATATTGCTTCTTAAGTGGGCTGTGAACTTTCTTGCTCTAATTGATCTCTTACCATCCCACGCAAAGGAAAGCAACTGGCACGTTCTGCAGATGGATCATTACCAGCTCATACACAGGAAAACCTTTCTACCCCTCCCCAAAACTGCTGAAAATCGGGTTCACTCACAGGCCAGCACGGGCACACCTATTCTTGTTTTTAGAGAAAGGGGACACCAGCGCTGATGGCACGGTGCCAAAATAGCCACCTGGCATGTGGGTTAGCCACATGGCTAATGCCTCCGCATCTTCCCCTCATATTGTACCATAAGGGAAGGAACAACTTTAGCTCAGCTGATGAGGAGGAAAAGCTTTTTATTCAAATGCTTTCTCCAGGATCATCAGATCAGTGTGTTCAAACCCCCCACACCCAAAACAAACAAGTATCTGGTCCTCAAGAGTCTCAGAAACTTCCCCAAACAATTTTTCATGGTAAGGGTGAAGGGATTGATGAAGGAAACCAGAGGTGAACAGGGATGATGTGACTGTGGCTGCAAAGGCTGAGAGAAGGACTTTAAGAAGGCATAGACCCGGGAAAGGGAGGTTACACTTCTGTCAGAGCAGATGAAATGGCTGGAAAAGTAAACAACCTTTCAGGCAGGAGGATCTTTGTGTCACTCTTGTGAAAGGTTAAAGGAGTATTTTACCCTTGTGTTGGCAAAACGTTAAGAAACCAAATGATCAGGAATTTGGACTTGGTGCCAAAAATGCTGATTTAGCTCCTTTCTGAGAAGCTGTCCCACTAGAGAAGGACCCAAACCTTCATGGAGCTATGTGGAGGCAGATGGAGGCCAGAGAAGGCAGCATCACTCCAGTCAGCTCACAAAAGCATGCTCTGTGGAGCTTTTTTGTCAAATCAAAAGTATACCCTCTTTCTACAATTTAAATTCACAAACAACTTAAAAGAATTGTTCAGTAAATAATTTCACATAACAAGTGAATCTGAGAAAACAGCAATCTGTTTTAGAATAATTTTTGAAGAGATAAGAGGAAAATTTTGTTGAATAAATTATCCATTATAAAATATTCTCCCACCTGCACTTCCAACCATCCTGCTTCAGTTTCTGCTGTTACTTCCTCCCTGTTCCAAAGCACAGGGAATATTCAACTTTCATGTGCTCGGCAGTAGGCAGAATACAAAACTGTATAAATAATACAAATTCAGCTCGCATTTCGTTCAGTGCTCAGTGGCTTTTTACTTCCCCTTCCAACATTTTTCTATTTTTTTTTTTTGGCAGGTTGAAATTCGCGACCTCTGTCTCAGCACATATGTTATAAAGCAAGGAAAAGAGCATAATGAAGAGTAAGAATTAAGAGATCCTAACACTGACAACATGCAGCACCTTTCATTTGTAGATTTTCAGTGATTTGCAAAGGCAGATGCATTTTATTTCGCCCAGCTTCACAGATGGAGAATCTAGGGCATTGCACATATGTATATAACAAAATCTTCCACTCGCTTCAAATCCACCTCATTTTTGCCCAGAGAGGTTAACGGTGTGAGAAAGGTGACAGCTCTGCCGTCGTGCAGAGCTCAGGGCAGAGCCAACCGAGGTAGTTCTGAACAGGCAGCACCAGAGCCATGTCAACCTGCTGCTGCACCTGTGCTTGTTAGAAGCACCACTAATTAGCTTGACACAGCAACATGCTGCCATGCCTATATTGCTTCCAGGACCCAATTAGTATCTCTGCGAGGTACAGCACTAGACGATGCAGACACGCAGCCTGTTCAGAGCTGCTCTGATACCGCCAGCCAGGATCAGCATTCATGGCCAGACGTGCCCAAGATAGGCCATCAGTACAGCCATGTAGATCCTAAGTCTCCCAACATTTGCTCTTGAGTTCAACTCACTGGATTATGAAGTTTTCTCCACTTCAAAGGCAGGATACAGCAGATAGAAAAGTACTCCTTTACTTACTTTTTAACTCAAACAATAATCATAATCTCTGCAAATATCCCCCACAAGGCAATGTGTTTTCTGTGGATGGGTTTACACACATCACTTCAGTCACTTAATTTATCCCAAGTGTGCCTCAGTAATCTGCAGTGAGCTGATATGGAGACATGTCAGCTGAACCCAGCAAGCATAAAATCCCCTTTTCCTGTCACCTTTTCATTGTGCAGTGAAACAACAGGTTTCTACGGCTGTTTGGGAAAAGGATTCTGTGAGATTTACCTGGGTGAATCATACTCTCTGATAAGAAACATTACATCAGCATTACCTGAAGAACCAAGTTTGAGATGAGGCCATGGATGTTCACCAATTATGAATTGGAGATGCTTTTGGGATTTTATCAGTGGGGTTTGCCTACCCTCACTTCTTGCTTTCTGCTTGGTGTCCCTGTAACAAATGCTCTCATGACCAGTACTGATCCCAGCTTTCACAAGAACATGGACTGCAGTCACTCTGACTTCTTCAGGAGTAAAGTCAATGATTCTCCAGCTGCCAGACCCTTAAGTTGGGTTTGTTTCAGGGCAGGCAGCCCACACAGACTCCATAGACCACTAAGGCTACATTCTAGAAGTGAAATTTGCCAGAGCAGAGTCAGGGAAATCCATTTGCTCTTTTTTTCTAACTACCCAGACAAATATGAGGGACAGCTTTTGATTCCCCAAGCTGCTGGTCTCTACTACAGACTAGAAGAGACTGCTGGAACAACCCAAGGATCGCACCAGGCAGAGATGGGTGGGGGCTGTGTTGCATCCCAAATGACAGTGGGGATTACAGCTTCATTATCCTCTGTGGTCTGCTTTCCCCTTCAGCTAGGAAATTCCATGGAGGAGAGGCCCTGTGTTACCCATGTGATGCAGGTCTCATGCAAAATCAGCTCTTGAGCTGCTCAGGAACCATGGTTTTCACTTACCTCTCTTCATTACCTCTCCATTTAGACTTCCAGAGTGAGCTAATATTCTGGGTGGCTGTTGTCTAAGAAACTATATATTGAATATTTAATTAAAAATCATAGAATGTCTTGGGTTAGAAGGGCTGTTAAAGATCATTTTTCTCCCTGATGTGGGCAGGAACACCTTCCACTACAGCCTCATCCAACCTGGCCTTGAACACTTCCAGAGATGGGGCATCCACAGCTTCTTCAGGCAACTCGTGCCAGTGCCTCACTACCCTCACAATAAAGAACTCCTTCCTAATATCTAATTGGATGTGTTTTCTTCTCTTTAAATTGTTTTTATGGGAAGAAAAAAAAACCAAACAGGACTTAAAAGAGACCCCCATACTTATTCGGTGTTCTAGTCTTGCCAAAGTTCATATGCGAATCAGTGAAATGAGTGGGGGAATGCACACATGGAAATAAGCACATCTGCAGTATTGGCCGGATCAGGCCACTACAGGTCTGAGAGACCATTTCCATTTTCTCATGACAAGTGTGGAATCTTATAAGTCATTTCTGATAGAGCTGTAAAAGTGAAATAAATTTTCAAGTAATTAGATTGAAAATGCACTTCCCTATCATTTTCAGGCTAGAAATTACAAGTGAACTCACACTAACATTGTGTTGTCAATTTGGCTTCTTAACATGTGTTTTTACTATTTACAAAAGCCTTTTCTCTTCACCTTTTAGAAATCTTCTCTTGATTCCATTTCCTTTTCTAATTACAATCCCATTTCCTTAGTAAGTCCTTGAAAAAGCTTCCCCCATGCCTCTAATCATCTCTCCAGTTATAATCTTCAAAATTACGTTCCGTTCAGTTTTCAATTTGGCAGTGTCCAAAGACAGATCTCCATGTGGTTAACAACCTTTTATTTGCTGCCAGTTAGGGCTGAGGTTTTTGCTTCTTCTCTTTTGGGGCTTCATTGATGTACTTGATGCTGTCTAAAACATCCTTCTTCAGCACACTTTTGTTAGGCAGGTGTTTGCTTTATTGCAGACTCCTGGGTGTTCATTTTTTGCTGGGTGCAAATTTATCCTGTATAGAGCCCTATAATCCAGCCTTTTCTCTTTATTTCCTTCGTATTTCTTCAAGGCAGAAAGCATATTTTATTTTAGACTTGACACAACTACAAGAAAATCATTTTCAAGACTAAAATTTCTGCTGAAAATTAGGGTAGCAACACTAACATTAACTAAACTGTGCTGACTTAATCTGCAAAGGTCTCTGGAACTGTTAATATCATATGGAGGCACTCAGCTTCCTGCTGCATTTAAAAGGAGAGTTCTTGTCGCCCCTAGGATGTCATGGAATTGGTGCCAGGGCTATCTCCTGGCCAGTTCTGCTTGCTGGACCACTTTCTTGAAGCCCATGAATAGAACCAGGAGCCTCTGGCAGGTCTCTGCATCCCCTAGGGTGGCAGGGTACCTATCAGGCAGCTGTGACACAAAACACATCATGACTAGTGAGTCCTACAGAACTTGCCTGTAGCTTTAGAGAGAAATGTCAGGCCCTAATAGAAATAGGAAGGGGCAGAGCTTTTGGCAAATATCTAGGAACAGAATTTCTCCTTTTCTCCCACCTCATCAAACTGTAACTTTAAGTAGCCTTTCTTTGCCCAGGCAGTTTCTAAGAACGTTATGTCCGTTTCAGAGAATTAAAAAAAAAAGGAAACGATGGACAGAAAATTAACTGTGTCCTTTCTCCAGCCACTTAAAATTCAAAGATTACTTTTTTCACTTACTTCCCTCAGAAAGACAGGCATTGCTGTGCCAGCTTCTTGGGAGTCACAAAATACAGAGCAGGGTGCAGACACTCCCTAAATGCCTCAGACCATAACACCTGTGGGGCAGTTCAAATCCTTGGCTGCTGGCCATGAAGTCATAGCTCTGTCTTATTCCATCCTGTCACAGGTGGACTAACCTGCTTGGGCCCAGGGCAGGATAGATGTGCCTGCTGTTGTCATGTAACACTCATGCTTACACAGTGCCTAAAGCCCCGTCGGCAATATGCAGATGATCTTGTCCCAGGGGACAAGAGGCACTATCAAACATTTGCTATTTTATATGTATAAATACATTTGACAACTTTAGAACTGTGTGAGCAAGTAAGTGTCTGAAGTAGAGGGCAAATTCACAGCAATTTTCTCTCCTTGAGTATCTTCCCGTGGGAGGGAACTTTTTGAGAGGCTGTGTTCATTTTCCTGTGACTACGGAGAACAATAGAAGCCAGAATGATCTTTACAGAGCCCCCACCTCCTTCATGGTGTTAGTTAGCATGCAGAGAGCTGCTCTGTGGACAGGAGAAAGAAATACATAAAGAGTCCGAGGAAGGCTCCTGCTTTGCTCTTCCAAAATTACTGTTTAAAGCAAGGTACAGCACAGTAGGCATGAAGATGCCAGATACAGCCCTTTCGTATATCTTTTAGCAGCAAGGACATAGATGTGCTTCTGCTCCCCTCCATCACTGGATTATGATTTTAAAATTTTCAAGTGATGGCTGAAATATCTCCATCTTGAACTGTAGATAAGAGTTGCAAAGTTTGTTTGCCACATTCAGAAGAAAAGAAACGAGGAGGTATGTGTTGCCATCTTCTCTTTGTTTTGTGGTACCTTTGTATTTTATTTGGGCACACAAATGAAGAAACAAGGAACCATTTTACGGCTACACTATTTATCACAGTGAGAGTTGCTTTTCGGAGATCCCAGCATTGGAGAAAGAAATATTAGTATTTTTTTGGTGTGAAGAACAAATGTGTTCACTTCCCTCTCTTGGAAAAAGGCATGAAAACTATCCCACTGTGATGAGGAGATCCACTTTGGTCAACGCAGCATGACTGCAAGCACTGAGGGTTAATCTAGCATCTCATGTAGGTTAAATTATTTTTAAAGGGTAAGATGTCATTAAAACACATGAATAAACTTAAAACTATGGCAGAAAGAAATGGAAATGAACTCATCCCTTGCAAAACAATAGCCTTGAAATTTGCCCACCATTGTTTGTAGGTGTTATCAGAAAATACCACATTGGGTGTCCTACTTGCATTTAATTATACAAACCAGAAGAGTAATACAGTAAAACAAAATAAATAGGTACACAGACAGATATCTACATATGTATATGCACACGCACATGCTAAAAGGCTCAGACACAAAGACCTGTGCACAACAGACTAGGATTTCTGTTAAGTTACTGAATATTTTGCAGCACTGCTATGTCATCTCTGTAGGAAAAGTTTGCTTAGCTCTAACAAGCACCACATCATAAGTTCACATATTTTTCCTTTCTCTGATTAGAAATTACAAATTGCACCCAAAGATGCAAATCAAATTTTAAAAAAATCAACAAAAAAAAAAGTGCAATACCTATATGAAAAGCTGCAGCTAGTCTTATTTGTTGCAATTTAAAGAAAAAGCAATGCTACTAAAAAATTTTTCTTTTGTTTGTTGGCCATGATATAGAGTGCTTTTCTACATTATCAATCAGGAATGAGTCAGGAAAGTGCCTTCTGTGTCTTCCTACATCTCTGTAAATCAGAAGCAATGCCAGTAAAACTGGGAGGTTAAAACCTGCCTGACAAAAGAGCAAAATCCATTGATTGAAGACAAAACACGAATGACTGCAGACGTTTCATGGCTAAAAGAGACAGTCACAGACACTGGGAAAATTCTGTGCTCTTTTCCACCCACAGAATGCAGACACTTTCCTTTCTGGGTTTATTTTCCCCTACTATTTTACCTAAGCTGTCACTTCTGTTAAACTGTTCATTGTGAAAGTTAAGCTGTCTCCTGAGATGCATCCAGACTGCTGCCTTCTACAAGTTTCCCAAAGATAAAAAGAAAGCTATGGGTACGGATTACTAATGCTTTCCAACCTCACAACAGTTGCTCCAAAACACAAAGGGCCACCTGACTTGCTTTTAGTCATGTCCTTGCCATTTCTCAAGGACCTGGAGTTTAACTTTGCTGGATTTAAGCCCAGCACAGATCGACAGTAAAATCCTCACAATTTCTCTCAAAATTTCCCCCAAAATTACCCTTTTTTGAAATACATTTTGAGCTCTTTGTTCTACCCACCCCTTCTCTCAGAATATGGAGTCCATTTCTGCAAATCTGCTCACTCCAGGTTTCCTGATCACATATCAGCTGAAGTCTAGGGCAGCTTTTTCATCTTCTACCACCAAGAAGATCATTGTGGTTTTCATACCCTTCTGCGCAGTGTAACCTGAAAAACATGTTACTAATGTTAGTCCTTCCTATTATTAATAATCTCATTTCAAATTAACAGACATAATTATACCAGTACATGCATAGCCACTCTGTCAGAGCTTATAATATGATTGGTCTTTTCTAAGACTATTAAAATGGGTCTGTGTCTGCATCTTTCACTATCTCTCTCAAGTTTATAGGCAGGTAAAAACTTCTATTCTAAATCAGAGCCCTCCAGGGCATGTTATACTCCAAACTCATCAAGGATCAGTTACCTTCATTTTTTTCTCATTTCCAAAGGAAAAAAGGAAAAAGAAAAAAAAAGAAAGTTACTACTTAAAGTACAACACATACATCCACAGTTATCAATCAGTATCTGAGCTGGTGTCCTTTAGTTGACAATTCTTCGAGACATCCCGTGTTTTTTTACTCCCTGTGTTTCTGTTGGTTCCAGTCCAGTGATGTCATCTGGCTCATGGGCTCCTTTTTACTTGCTTTTAAGATTTGGTGTCCGTCTCTTCCCACCAAGGGAAGAAGGGGAAGTCCCTCCCTCTTCTTTGTCCAAGAGATCAGTGTTTGCTCATCAGAGAGAAGAGCAATTGCTCATGAAAGCAGTCTTTTGTGACATTACATATATTACCTTTAAATGCAGGCTAGCTGACTTGGTTTGCCAAGATTTTGTTCCTGCCATTCATTAATGCAGTACATCCTCTATTTTTTCACAGCAGTTGGACATCCGTCACTTTACCATCACTGACTAAAGGAAAAGCTAGTCTTAATCTAAGTTTGCTGCTGAACATGTTTCAGTATCCACAGCACTGCCCTGGAATTAAATAATTCTTAAATGGGATATGAGTAAAACTTAGCAGATTGTGTAAACGGTCTTCCCTCACTACCATCAGATTTTGGATACCCTGAAGAAGAACTAATGTGTTCAAAACTCTGTTAGAAAATATTAAAAATTCCTAATAATTGAATTGTGGCTCATTATCTGACATAACCATGGGATGTGTGTTATAGCAGACAAATATCAGCTTTGTACATGAGATCACACATTCAATGGGTGACTTCTGCAGCAATGTTATTTCTGGATACCAGGAATAATGATCTGAAAAGAATGTGAAATTTTTTTACAGCAAACATAAATAAATTTCTTTTAGCTGTGGAGCATGAATCTTAAGTTTCAAGAATTTCCATCATTGCTGGTTATTTTTAATTTACCAACATTTCTGAAATTAACTGTTTTTCTTTTCATTCTTTGGCTATTTCACCAACACTGACCCATAGTTAATATTTATAATTGTGATATAAAACATGTTGCGTTTTCTGCACACATTAGTATCATGTATGCATTCTGTTTATCAGCAGTGGACTAATGCTCAGAAAATATACTCCATATTATCTAAAATCATCTCACTAAATTGTTTAAGGACCAGTAAGTGCTGTTCAGTTAGTGAGACAGATAGATTGTATTACCTTCTGCAATGTTTGATCTAGTATTTTGGCTTTCTGCAGTGACAGGTCTCCACAGTGACATCCTGTTTGAAAAGAAAAAAAATTCTAAACAATTTTTGCATGTACACAAGACTCTGTTTCTGTACGAGTTCAGTTCTGTTGAAAGCTCTGGACAGAATGCCTGCTCTATATATTTGAGTTGTAAATAGTATCATATTTGCAATCTAGGAGATCTGTCTGCAAAACCTTTTTCAGCAGTTGTCACTAATGGCTTGTGATCAGTTCCTGCTAGCACTGGCATTCCATATTAAAAAAATGGAAGTTTTTTTGCATGCATAGACTACAGAGAGAGCCTCCAATTCTTTTTGTGCATGCTGACATGCTGTTCCAGTTAGGTATCCAGAAGCATATGCCATGGGTCTCCAGTGATCACCATTCCTTGTTAAAAGTGTTGCCCCAAGGCCTTGCTTAGAAGCATCAACTGCCAGCTTTGTTTGGTGCTGATTATCATACACTCTGAGGACAGGTTCCTTCTTTATCAACTATTTGAGATTCAGGAAGTCCCTGTTGTGATTACCAGTCCATGCCCATTGTGCATTTTTACACACTAAAGACCTTCAGACAGCAGTTTAAATGGTTTAAAGCTGTTTGAATATAAAGTCCCCCCAAAAATTTGCCTTTTATTTAAGTTTCTGTGTGGTTTTTTATGTAGGTATAAGGATATATTAGTAATCAGACCTATTTGCATCCTCTTTCAAGCTTTTTTTTTTCCCCCTGCTACATTTTCCTAGATTGGTTATTTCTTTAACCTTGAACTCACATTTTTGTCTTCTGCATTTCAACCTCCTAATTTGAATCCATTCCAGGATCTTACCAGAGCCTCTGACTGCAACATTTTTCTATTATTTTTCTCCTCCATGGTTTCATGTCATTTATTATGTATTTGTGGGAAATATTAGAGTTTTTAAAAAGCATTTTCCAAATAATGTGGTGAACTGAGGCTTTCTAAATGGTGCATTAAAATTGCACAGATGTGAGCTTTTTCTTTTTTCTAGAGGACCCTGTCAGAAAACAGCTGAAACATCCAGTTGTCCCCATAAACTTCCCAGCTAGGGATTTGGTTCCCCATTTTACATGCTTTTTAGCTCAGACTACCAGCCACAGGGAAGTACTCATTTTTCTTTTGCATAATTATTGTGGAATAAATTAATTTTGGAAGCTCTGTGTTAGTATTCATTGTATCTAACTTGGCCAGAATAACTCTTCCAAGTTTTCATTCCAGCTCCAGAGAGAGATTTCTAGGAACATCTATGACAGGACAACTGATTCAGTTGTTCTTACTTTATGTTTTTGTTGGCTTTCTTTGGCAATATTTAAAACATCTGGAAAACAGTCTGCCAACTTATGAGCTGCTGTCCTTCCAAGGAATGTACTTCCTGAACCATCAGTAGGTCGGAGATGTTTGCAGCACGAGAGTTGGTGCTCCATTTGTGACAGCAGTTATACAGTGTGCTGCTAAAGTTGCTGCTTACAAGAAGCTCAAAGTGAAAAAGCACAATTTCTCATCCATGGAATAGAAGTTACATGCGTGTACTTAACTAACATTTATTTCAGTTTCTGTTTCCTTTCACATCATTTGCAATTACTTGTATTATTTCTCCCAAACTCACTATTAGAATTTTGTAGAGTATTTTTCCTGTTTTCGTTTTTCTCCGCATGTTGCTAATCTCTCAGAAGCCTTGTGTTTCCTAGGGTTTAAACTTCTTAAGCAGGTTGCTATTCCTAAGTCATCTGAGGATTTTAAAAGAAATCTCAGCTTTCTTACTTTGCTGTATTGAACACATAGCAAACTTTTGCTCACCTTTCTCTTCCACCTGCTATCATGAATTAAATATATTTCTTTTTTTGATGATTTCATTTTTGAGAGATTAAGCTGTGTTGGAGTTCTTAGTTCCATATTACCCTTTTGCTACCTTTTCTTCTCCTTCTGCTTCTCCTCCTTCTCCTTCCATCTTTTATTCCAAATTGAGATGATGATTAATAAAGGACTCTGTGTGAGAACTTAAAAAATACAAGCCATTCACGTGGTAGGTGAGCACCCATTATACAGAAAGGCTTGAAAATGAAAAAGAAAGAGCTCTGCATCTTTCTTTGGCTGCTAATCAGTGAAAAACAGATGTAACATTTCATCCTTACATGCAGAAGCAACTTCAGGGTTTGGTCTTTTAACAAAATAGTTGCCCGGAGATTCTTGTCCACTGCTCTGAATTCTGAGAAGACACAGCTAGCCGCAGCATTTTTTATCTTCTTCTTATGAGTTTTCATTGTATGTGTGCTGTCCTTTTAGTGCTGGTGGTGCAGAGGAGCCTGTGTTTTGGAGAGGAACAGCCAAAAAGGTTTCTCTCCTTTACTCCAAGCTAATGATATACATATACATAATAACCTAATGAAAAATAATTTTAATATTGAAATAGCTAATGAAGACTTTAACTGAAACATAACTCCAGAAGATGAAAGAGAAGGTTTTTTTGAGTCAAAGAACATCTTTATTAAAAAATGGTGCTCTTTTTCAGGGTAACGACTTTTTTTGATTGCCCCTCTATAGTGAAACATAACCTTATTGATTTGAATTTGTAAAACACCTCTGTAACTACCATGACTCATGGGAGACCACGAAATCATTCTGTGACCTTCTAAGTCTCTCTCAAGTATAAGGAACAATAATTTCAAAATAGACAGTGCAGTAATTCTAAACTACCGATTTGCAATATTTGGAATGAAAGACTGTGGGCAGAAATGGAGATACAAAAGGCTTTGGATGCTGGTAAACTACACAACAAATCTGCCAACTTACGTTGCTGAATGATGAATTATTCTTCAACCTGTGTCTGTCAGTTTCTTCTGGTTTTTGTTCCATCTCTCTATTCTACATGCTGCAGGTTGCCCTTACTTATCATTTGAAGTATATGCTACTGGGCAGCAAACAATCAACTGTAAGTCTGTATATTTTGCTTTCTTTCTGAAACTTCAGCTAGTCAAAAATAATTTTCTCTAAAGAATGAGGTTTTGTCAGAAAATGCTTTTTTTTGTCGGAAAATACAACTTACTCTATTTTCCTCTTCATTTTTCAGTGGAAAAATGTAGAGAAAGTAAGTTAAGTTTTAATTTAAATTCCTCGTTTTTCATCAACTTTAAATTCAAGCCATGTTTGTTTACTTTTAAATGTCATGCAAAATATTTTGTGCAAAATTTCTCAACCCATTTTATCTAAAAAGTAAGAGGTGTTGCGAGGATGGCGGTGGCACAGCATGTTTAGTTCTGTTCAAGCTCTGCTCTCATGGAATGGTTGCTCTAGCTCCAGCTCCGTGGAATGGTTGCTTTAAAGGACAACCCATGAGCTAGGGTAGGGGACGGCTGCATGCCCAGGAGAAGGCTCTGGCTCTTACAAAGAGGCAGACAGCAACCCCCAGGCGGACAAAATCGCTGTGCCAACAGCAGAGCAGTAACTGTGTTCATGGCACAGAGCTGCTGTGGGTGCTTTCCAGCACAGACAGGCCAGCACCCAGGGCAGCACTGCGGGTGCTGTGGGACCAGAGAAAGTCTGCTGACGTTGCTCTGGTTGGCTACGTTGGCACACTCAATGCAGACAGAAGAACAAATACTGTGAAACTGTATAATAACCTCTACTGGCAATTTACATTCATCCCTGCTTCTTCCAGTCAAAGCCAACATTCAGGTTTCCTTGTTTGTTCTGTTCCTACAACATGAGGTGACTAATTTACTAGTATGAGGTATTCTTCCTCTGACAGGAGCACTTTTCCTTCTTTCTTGCATTTTACTAGGACCACAAGCCCAGTCAGTCTTATGGTATTTTATTGTTCAAGTGTCTTAAAAGCAGTGAGAAGGTTCTTCTACTCCTGGACACACATTTACAATCTCCATTTGGCCATCTTCTGCTCCTCTACCCCTAAGAGGCATAGCTCTCGTTCATGCTAATGCGAGGCACACTTCAATGCTAATTAAAGAGAGCATTACCCAGTGTCTATATTTGACAGCACTAATCACATCCATCGTGCACAGGTGTGACAGAGCTATCAGTATCAGGAATCAGACGCTCTCTTTAGTGTACCTTTTACGTCTTTTTTAGTGAAAAAAGGTTCTTTTCACTGACAGCTGCCAGGTCTTATAGCACACTCTCCAAGATCTTTGAAGAGGAGTCATGTCTTCTATTCCAGCTTTTAGAACTCACCATTGTGATTATTAATAAGCATGTTGTATTTCTAACTATACCTTAGAAACTAAACTGGAATGAAATGAAGTCATTGCTTTATTTGTTCTAATACTTGCCAGTCCTTAAACAACTTTTATTATTTGGCACAGACCAGCAACAGTTACTGGCTAGATATATTTGTGCCAGTGTCTAGTCTCAGCCATTCACCAAGCAGAGAAAACATGATTTAGACTGAGAAAACAAGGCTCTGTTCGGTGGCCTTATGAATTATTTCATTTTATAAATTTTCCACGAGTTTTTGCCATATAGAAACATGTGGTTTGTCCATTTCAGCACAAAAATATCAGAAAGAGAGATCAGGAGGAAAAACACAAATTCTTGGATACCCCAGGCATAGAGCACTGAGTCCTCCATGACTTCATCAGGATTTCTGGAGATTGGCAAAACACCAGAACAACATACAAAATACCAGTAAGAGAAAGAAGTGATGCTCTTAAGCAGCCCAAAGTCATAGGCAGTCCAGAAGCTTAAACCCTCAAGCTGTCTGGCTGCCTGTCTGTCCACCTTTCTGTGAGAAATATGAAAGGACATGTGTGATTCCAGCCAAAACTGACAAAAAGGCAGCAACACACATTAAAATCTTACAACTTTGGGAAATCACAAAGTTGGGGAAAGAAAAGAGGTCATTTCCACCCTTCTGCTGTAGAGTATAGGCAGAGCTTCTCCATTATTTGTCTTGTTTGGCAACCAGTTTTTCTGGTAGCACCCTGCAGGCAATCCCTTTGTAGTGTGTAGCCAAGCTACTGGAGTTGTCAAACCCTGCACAGTCCCAACAAGTGGAAGTAAAGATGGGATAGAAATGCAGACAGTGTGTAAAGACTGGATGGGCAAGATTGCTTAAGACCGTAGGAGGGAGGAAAGGAGACAAAGGACATTTAGAAGATTCTGGGAGAACCTAAAGCACTGATTGCAGTAACAGTGGCAGAAGGGGCACAGGAAGGACAATCAGGGCTGTTGAAAAGAGAGAGTGAGGATGAGTTGTTGAGAACAAATCCACGAGGACCTTCATCTTGATTAGCACCACAGTCACGGAACCACTTGTTTTAATTTGATAAGGAAAGAAGGTGAGATAGGCAGCTACATGCTCTGAAAGGATGGCTCAGGGAGAGTTCCCCTATCAAGCAAATGTTCAGAATACTACAGCTAGCTTAATTCAGCCTCAGTCAAAGGGAAGTTGTAAGTCTGCCCCTGCTAGGACCAAGAGCATTTGGACTCTGAATGTCCTCTTATCTGCTACTGACAGGCATTCAAACTCAAAAGCAAGAATCTCTGAAGGAATCCAGAAAACCATTCATGCCAAGGAAAAGACAATAGGTTGGCCAGAGGTGAAATACAAATACAAGAAAACTCTGGAGCTTCAGCTTCCTCCAAATCCATGTCATACCAGTGCTCTCTGAAGTACTGGTACCCAGTACCTGAGATGGCTTTTCATGAGGATTTGACTTTGTGTAGGAATAAAAATTACTTTCAAAAATCTGGACTCCCAGGATGATCATTTCCATTTTCTTCCAATCCCAGGGCAAAGGCCCACCTGGTTCCCAGGAAAATTAGAAGATACAGAGCACCAAGAAGCATTTCCCCATGCAGCAGGCTGACACAACAAATAAGACAACCAATAAACTACTTCCAGAACTGAATTTAGAGCTCAAGGATGCCACATTGGCCTGACAGCTCTGATTCACCTGCTACTGCACTGTAGCTTCTGCCTTCAGCCATCTGCCCTGCCTCTGTCTTCAGTATTTCTGCTGCCAGTGCATAGGTGGCTCCTGTGCTGACAAAGCAGTATCTGGGGTGGAGCAGCACAGCTGCATCTGTTTTGTTTTTTCTCTAAATACTGTGTTCTATTGTGCAGGAGTTCAGCTGATGCTGCTGGAGCAGCTGAGCCATCCCTGCAAGAGGAATGGGACAGACATGCAGAGATATGGTGTCCTGGGATGAATCATTTCACACATCTATTTTAAACCGAACTGTCATAACTTACATAGCGTGTGATCAATTTGTCTTCCATTTACACCCCCAAATTTTGTCTCCAATACAGAGGCCTGAATTACCACTAAAGAGTGGTTGCTTTAACATTTTTTTCCAATGGTTTTGTAAAATGGAAGTACCACAGCTCAGCATAGCAGGATGTCTACAGGCAAAGTCCATCATGTTTATTTACACTGCAACCTTCTAGCCATTTATCCAAAAAGGGACCTGTAGAAGAAGGCATGACTTAAAGACTCAGTAAAGATGTTTCCTTCCATCTTGACACATCAGCTGACATATTCCATATGCTCTGTTTTGCTTATTATTGATTTAACTAACAATAGAAAATATATTTAATGAATTATGATCCTGTGACAACAAATTAGCTAGACTAGTATGTATAAAGGTCTCTCTTTAAACTTTAATTAGTTTAACAATGATGTGCCTGCTGCCTGTGTTTGCATTTCAAGAAAACATGCAGCAGCCTAGAAGCACAATGTTTTCTGTTTAACATAGAAAGTGTCTCTCAGTCCAGGCTTATTTATAAAGCAATTTTCTAATAATGATCTAGATTCAGGGGAGTTCAATCAGGGATGGAGCTACCCTGGCATACACAAAATGAATATATTAAACCACCTATCAAGTACCTGACTGCACAAATAAACATAAAGAATGGGGGAAGGGAGAAGAAGAGAGGTGACTCTTGAATTAGATCTCTTTTTTCTGAAAACACTCTCCTCTCCCCACCCCTTGCCTGAAGCTGGAGAAGGTGTTGGGCTGGACCGCTAGAACACATGCTCATCCAGCCTTCTCTTGAGCATCCTGTGGGTTATACACTTTGCTGTTTCCATAGGTCTGACTGTGAGAGGCACTGCTCATCACACAAGATCCCTGACAGTCCCTCTGCCCTGTCACTGCTTCAGGAATTCCCCACACCACCTCCTGCTGCCTCCTCTCTCACCCCACATCTCTGTGTAGTGCCCCATCCTGTAGCACACGCATGCCTTCCCCCCACAGCGCACTCCCTCCCTTGAGGACAAGGGGAGGAGGATGCACCACTGCCCTCAACCACTCTCCCTATTGTCCTTACTCACACTTTCCGCATGGCAGCTCCCCTCCTGCCCCAGACTCCACTTGACATTGGCTCTGAGACCCTTTTTCTCTCATTTTCCTATGCCACCCATCTCTACTTGCCTGCTCACACCCATATGCCCTCACTCTCCCTCTCTCCATCTCCATCTTCCACCTCTGTCCCAGGAGAACATGGCCCAGGCCTACCCCTAGGAAAAGAAGGCATTGTTGTGAGAGTCCAGGACAAGCCAAAGCACCCTCCCTTTCTGGGCATGTCTGTCTGCCACAAGCACAAGGTGCCTGGGCACTACTGCAGAACAGCTGCTCTTTCTGGTGATGTGACCTGTGGTCTCTCTCCCTGACATGCCTTTTATGCAGCTTTCAAACAGGCATCTCTTCCTCCTACTAATGCCTAAGAAAACTTGTACCAAATGATTCTTGCATAAGTTCGGCAGCTCAGTTTTATCTACAGCCTAAAAAGAGCCTTGTTGTCCCAACAAACACAGGCTGGGCTTTCAATGCTTGCATTCAGTGACCAGAACCCAAGGCATTAAATATTGGCTAGTTTCTATGGCCCACTAGATGGCGGTTGGAAGAGACCTCTGAATGTCATCGGGTTCAACCTCCTCTGAAATCAGGACCATTGCCAACATTAGATGAAGCATCTTCAAATTTCTACTGTTATTTCAAAGCAAGAGATTTGGAAGATTTGTGAAAGACATGTGAAGTAACAAGGTGGCACGTTATCTGTTGAAAGACTAGTCTGTGTTCTCTC
This sequence comes from Rhagologus leucostigma, assembly GCA_013397725.1. Taxonomy (NCBI): domain Eukaryota; kingdom Metazoa; phylum Chordata; class Aves; order Passeriformes; genus Rhagologus; species Rhagologus leucostigma. Next base: position 223,306 of record VZTD01000839.1, on the reverse strand, counting down.
TCTGCTGCTGGGGTCAAGGACAGGAACATCCTTCCACATGCTTTCAGTGTCACCACAATCTTCTGTGCTTGTGTGAGGATCTTGGAACTGGAAAGAGCCAATAGAATGCTTGCTGCACCCTGAAGCAGCTCATCAGAGCCACTGGAAAATCAACAGAACAATTCATGCACTTTACCTATGGCCTGGGGTCCAGAATTGAACTATGCATGGTTTCTGCTTGAAAGCTCATTTCCCAAAATTAATAGCATCTTTAATTCTAGTCTTAAAGCTATGCAGAAACAACATAGCAGAACACGAGCCCATGAATGTCACAGGCAATGGCTCCAATTTGTGGGCCACGGATCTGTTTTGTGGACATAAAATCTGCAAAAAGTCCTACACACCAAGTGTGGCAGAGAGCATAAGCAAAATTGAAAAGGAATTTACTGCTTAACACAGTAGAAGGAGGAGAGGTGAATGGTGGGAAAGGTGAATGAATGGGCATATTTCAGCATTTTCAGGCCATTTTAGCTGCACTGCATCTCACCTAACCACCTGCCCCACCATTCCCAGTAGGAGGTTTCTCCTAGGGAAGGCAGCAGGGACACTGAGAGAGAAATGGAGGTGCAGACTCCTGTTCTGAGGATGGTACCTAATCTAATTTTGGCTTGAATGAACCTCAGCCAAAATCACTAGATAAATTTTCTAAGCCCTGGCAACCTAAAAAGGCTACAGTAGGATATTGTATAGGTGCTTGGTGGCCCCTAAAAGCAGAAAAAAGTGCTGTTTTGTTTGGTTTAGGTAGCTGAAAGTTTATATGAAGGCTGGGAGCTCAGTTTAAATGCTAATTGACTCATAAACAAGCCTGAGTTAAATAAAAGAATCAACCAGCATCAGCTGAGCTAGATCAGTTTAAAAATGCAGGCTTTTGTTAAACAGCGAGAGTTTGTATTGGGATAGGCCAGGCATTGCTCCAAAAGCAGCATCAGATTAAACCTCCTACTCGAAAAACACTCATTAAAAAGCAACTTCCATTGAAAAAGATCCTACTTGTCGCTACCAGCCATTGTTAGGCAGTGAAGCAGTGACAGATATTTTTGAAGACTATTATGGGGAAATAAATATTTATTTAGCTGTCTAAAGTAATTAATCCCTGCTGTTTCCTTTTTATGTAAGCACATACAAGGCAAGACTGTCTTTGTACTTGAATTTTAGGAGACAAGTCTGTGTAGAGGCTCCCATGGTTTTTGAAGGCAGTAACAAATTCATGCCTAACACTTTCTGTGCAACTTGAGAATGCCAACCATCAAGCAGCAATAATAGACTTTTCCTATCCTCATTCAGTGGCAGCAGGAAGGAGATGTACTAAGGAGAAAGAACAGAGAGAAGAAAGGTGAGAAAGTAGAAACTGCAAGTGACATGTAAGGCTGCAAGAAGCTGGCCCACTGCTGGCGTGGGATTTGATGAAGGCAATCGCTTTCACAGGGTATCAATTTGAGAATCAAAAAAAAAAGGGGGGGGGAAATGAAGGGAGATTAAGCTGTAAAAGCACAAGAAAAAGGATCAATAACCATCTTGGATGTATTTTCTGGGAAGCTGGCATGGATAGCACAAAGATGTTTCTTAGTGAATGTGTTGGCACCCCTCCCATTGACAAGTTATACAGCCAAAGTGCAATTAGCACATTCAGAGGAACAATAATTACACAATACCAAACAGGCGGTCCATAGGCTGATTAAAGCATACAATAAAAATAGAGATAGAGGCTCCAGCTCAGTTCTTGTACAAGAATCTCTCTGCCCTAAGAATCACTTGAACAAGGTATACCTGCACTGTAGCATATGAGCTACAGACGATAACTACATATGAGCTTGATAACATGCAGATTGTTTTTGCTTTTTAAATTTTAGCAGGTAAATGTCATTGCTACACGTTTAAAATCAGAAGCAATTTTTTAAAAAGTAGCTCAAGTGCTAAGTTCCATATTTCTTTTTCCCCAGTAGTATTTTATTGCAGAGTAAAATGACAGATGCAATTAGATAATGTTGAGCAGATTATAGTTTGAGAATGTTATGCTGTGTTACATATTCACGAGTGAACAATAGCAAGGGGAAGAAAGAAAGACGGGTATCTTAGCACCTATTTTTAAAGTTGGACAAAGAAATGTGTCTTTTCTGGGTAGGAAAATATTATGGGGCTCTATGAATTCAGTTGTGTTATCTCTTCTCAGCTATATGAGGAAGCTTTTATGACTCAGTTTACCTTTACAAATCACTCTGGTATTACTAGAAAAATTTCAAAATGACCAAGAGCTGGATTTGTGGCCACATGACTGTTGAGCTCAGAATCCCCGAGCTTGTCTTCCATTGACACAAAAGTTTTCTTGCAAGCCTATGCACTTTACTTTGTTGACCTATGTCTCAACTTCCCTATCAACAGCAAAGATACATCCCTTGGACTGTGAACCAGGTACCTATCAACAAAAATACAGTATAGGTTAGGAAAGATTACTCCATTAAACTGAGCCCTCCTGGAGACCTCCACTTTCCAGAATAATGAAACAGGGCAAGAGCTGGTCCTTATTCCTGGTCTTTATTTCATATAACTTTTTTTCTTAAAAAGAAGTTATCTAAGTCTGAGTCACTCTAGTCTTTATACTCAGTGGCAAGAAGGACTCAGCTTCACAGGGTGATTTGTTTTGCCTGTCTCAGACCACCTGCTACGATGATATGCTTCATCTAAAGGAAAAAAGCACCCTCTAATTTCTTTTCATGGACTATAAAAGGAGCTCAGGATAGCTTTCAGATCTGAACAGACATCACTTTGAGATACCTAAGAGAGGTGTAATAAGTCTGATTCTGTGGGAAGAGCACAGAGAAAACGCATTATGTCTTTCCTCCTCATTTATACCCATACAAGAGCCGGGCCAAATCATACCCCTTCTTTAAAAATTATTTCAGCAAGAAGTGCAGTTTTACCCAGTTTTATCCTGCCTATAGACTGAAAGATCATGCAAAGATAAAAGATCCCTTCCCATCCTTTGCAAAGGAGAGTATGGGTTCCCCTCAAGCTCAACTTTTCTAGGCTCACAGAGACATCCCACATGTTTAGGCAGGATGAGCAACCCTTTGCTTTCACCACCCCTAAAACCCCTGTAACTTCCCTTGCAAAGCATCCACTCTGACATCATGTTGTGCCAGAACTGCCCTGGCAAGTTGAAGTGGGATATTTGTGTTGATTGACCCATATGAGAGCAGACCTGAGAACTAGCTCCCTTGGAGATGGTTTTAATCTCGTTCTTTCACAGTGACAGTGCTCTAATTACAGTCCTGCAAGGCAGCAGAACACAAGCTCTGTGTCTCTATCAGCAGTGCACAACTAGACACAAGGCCATGAAACTCACCTGTCCAGGAAACAAATGGAATGGGCTTTGCTAACTAAATATGGCAGCACTCTATCCCTTCTTTGCACAAGTCAATGATTTGTTTTACTCAGAGACTTAAACACAACTTCTGAGTCACTGGACAAAAACATGAATATGTTCCAATGATTTCTATACCTTTAGGTTCATTCCTTCATTCTCAAAATGATAAGCATCATAAGTAGTTTGTTCCCCACATTTGCTGTCCCATTTCATTTTGCCTGTAAACTCCTGTTATTTCCATTAGCTGACCAGTCACTCACTCTGCCACCTGACTTAACATGACAGCCATTCAAATCTGTCCTGTTCTATGGAGTCATTGGATGTTGCTCTCATATTAGCAAACAGATGTTATCAATACCCCATAACAGGCAGCGTGTGCAAGGTGTCTCATTTAGAATGATTCAAATAAATCTTGCAGAGATCGTAAGGAATTCCATGAATATGCCCAATCTGGAATTCATTTCAGTGTGGGAATGGAATACTATGATATGTCTGAAGAAAAATTACCTTCTCTACTTGAAGTGGATTTTATTCCTTATGTAATAGGATTTAACTTTAAACTGACAACCAAAAAGTATTTCATTGCCCTCCACAGATTTTACATAAACACTTTATAAGCTCCACTCCATGTGGAATCTGTAAGGGATGCATTTAGCCTTCAGGAGAAAATTCAGTTCTGTTTCATTCTGTATGGAAAACCTGTGGCAAGTCCCTTCTTCCTCTTTAAATTTCAGTGTCCCCAGCTGCAAAATGCCTAAAACATTGCTTGCTTATTGTTTAATTTCATTCTCTAATTAATTTGATTAAGCGCCTCAAAATAAGTAAAATTTATTCAGAATAACACAGCCTTTATTTTGATCAATTTTGATCCCTTTCAGCAGGTAATCCTTGATAATGTAATCACTGAGTATAGAAGGTTTCATTTAATAATGAAAGACAAAAATTTTAAAAGAGAGAGACAGGAGGAAGCTACTGGAAGACTGGAGTGATAATAAAAGATGACTATAACCCAAAGTTGCATTACTTAGAGATTATTATTGATGTTGCAAGAGCTACCATATGCTTTGCAAGCTGTGACAGTCACCCTTGTAGTCACATGGATGAAATGATCAACTGCTTTTTGCATTCAAAGTGATAGGAACAAACTTGATCCAAGTAAGAGAAGCTGCTGTGTAACAAACAGCACAGGGGCATTGTGTGGATTAATTAGTTTGTGGGGGGAAGGTCACTTCCTTTCCTTTGGTTTGGATCCTCTATTGAAGGTTCATGCAGTAAGTGCAACATCTATTTACCAATATATTGCAGACGAAACAGCTAAATTAGTTCAGAGACTTCCATTTAATTAATTCACACAATCATGCTTATGCATCACGTCACGTTTGACACCATTAATGTCAGTGATGCACTGTCATGCCCTTAGCACAAAAAAGATAAGCCCAGTGTGAGTGGCAGAAAACTAAAGTACGTTGCCCAGGGTTTCTCAGGGATATTTAGAGATTCGATGCCTGTATAAAGGTATTGTGCTCTTATAGCCTGCTACAAACCTTGTGCTGCATCTTCTGCACCCTGTATAATTCTGGGGATGAGGTGGCAAAAGTGCTTCCAGGCGGGATATTTAATACCATCACAGTGGCCCTTCCTTGGCATAACTACTTTAGGAGGCACCAGAGTGCATCAAGCCTTGGCACACCTGAATGCACCCTCGACAGACCTTGAAGCATGGATCGAAGGGTATGCCTCAGAAATCCCCCACTGACCTCATTCTGGATTCAGACCTGAAAGGATTTTAATCCCCCCTGCCATCACGATGGCTCTGTTCTCAGCAGAAGTAATGCACTCTCATTATTGGTGGACCTTCAGCTTCACAGACCGTAACAGCATCGATCCTGTCACTGCACATGCAGAAAGTCCATACTGGGGAATCTCTGCACAGACAGTAACTCCTTGTGCCCACTTGTCAGTCCTGGGAAAACATGAAGCAAATACTCTTTGCTATAGGACTTCCGGTCCAGTTTCTCCTCCTTAAAAGGCAGAATTACTTTGGGGTGGGCACAGAGAAGAGAGATGAAAAGTGAGGGTATGCACAGCTCCATGGGCTGACCCCAGATGTTATAGCATGTGCAGCTGGACCTTGCCATATCTGAAAACAATGGCAGATCAGAAGGACTCCTCCTTCCATCTACATCACGAAGTGTAGGAGCTCAGGTAACTGGGTATTTATCCACTAAATCTGGTTTCATACTTGCAATAGGAATAGGTCGGTCCCATTCACAAGAGCACATCACATCTATTTTGGGAACATAAATTGCAGGAGACTTTGTTTAACAGTGCAACACATGTAGGCATGTCTTCTATTGTATTGGTTTGAAAATAAACCAGTGGGAGATCACAAGTCAGGATTAAAATTAATAGAAAAAAAATTAGCAATAAGTGAAATAATATAAGGAAAAGCACTGACAAAGTCAGATACAACCTGACACCCTGTTAGGGTGGTGGGAGCAGTCCAAATGAAGTAGTTCAGTTGAAGCGATGATCCTATGGAAGGTCTAGTCTCCAGCTGAAGGACCAGTGGTAGCTCCTGTCCCGGGTAACCCAGTAGACAGGGCTGAGTTAGGCAGTTCTAAGAGCAGGTTATATCCAGGTGGGAATGCTTGGCTCCTCCCTCCTGGGTGGAGCATCTCACAACAGGATGAGATAAGTCCATGAGTCATGTGGTGGTTTCTTGATGGCCCATTGTCTGTTATCAGGGCTGGGTCATTAGCAGGCGATAACAGCTAATAGCCCACAGCTGGTGGTAATAGAATACTTAAATACATCTATATTGTAACCTAGGACATCTATTTAGTCCTTTTTTTATTTATTTACTCCAACATGAGGTCATTGAAGCTAGAAAGAACTTTACAAATCATTTCATATTTCTCCATTGCTTATTAATCATTAAATAACAGTTGGCACTTCACATAAATACACCTATGTGTCAACTGGAGTTGAAATGGGATTATATCAATACAATAAAACTAGGGAAACACCTATTTTTTAGCTTCCATCAATTTAGTCAGAGAAAGCAGCATCAATGATTTAATTTTGTTTATACAAAGTTTTCCGATATGATTTTCATGCACCAGCGCTATTTTGCAGCACAGAAAAGCATTTTGACTAAAGTTTTCTTATTTTCCTTAAATGACAACAACTTTCACTAGATTTAGGGGTTTTTTTGACTCTTGAATCTAAGCTGAACTGGGGGACAAAGTGGACATGACACAGTCCCTTTGTATCATCTGCATATTGAAACAACCAGCAAGGGAACTGATACAAAAAGCAGGCCAACTCTCTTTCTTAAAGTATAACTGCCCTTTTTTGTCAAGTTTGATCCCATGCGGAAGCTTCATTTGAATGTGACCTGCAAAGCAAAAACGAAAATTGAGCACAAACTTCTGCACTGAATATCTCTGTGCTGTGAGGTGCAAGAAAACCCAGTCCAGAAAAACAGCTGTAATATGTTAGTGTATGGGTTTTTGGGGAAGTTTCCTGACATAAAGCCTCTCAGCCCACTTCAGAGATCCAAGAATTCATCCAGTGTTGTTTCCAGATTGACTGTCTCAGTTGAAATGAGAATTAGTGCCATCATTCTCTCAATGTTCACAGTGTCACACGCTGGAATTTTTTCAGTGATCTAAGCACAACAGAAAATTTTATCAAGAAAAAGGAATTCATAGTTATTTTTAAAAAATCTGTGATGAATGCCTCTTCTGCTTTGTCTAATACACAGTCTGTGGAGTCCTGGGAGACCATGGATTATATGTGTGTGAGGGAAAATTAAGAAAAGAAAGACTACCATCAGTATATTCAAATCCAGTATCCAAAGTCTGCATCTTGACCAGGAAATGTACAGAAGCTTCTCAGTAGAAAAAGTTCCTAAAAGCCTTGTTACAGTTCCTTCAAGTGCCAGCACCCAGTCAAAAATGCAGAAGCTGTAGCAGAACTTTTCAAATCAGAAGGGAGCAACTTTTCCAGTTCCTGGGGGAAAAAAATATCAAGAACAATCAAGTAGCAGATGCTGTAGGTAAAAGAAGAGAAATGTAGAGAAATTTTCTGACGGGTATTTTCTGTTCTAAAGAGGTGAGAGTACTGGTAAGAAGCTGAAAAAAGTCCCACTCATTTGTGGTTTGAGGCAATGTTTTAAAATATCTAGGGGGGAGACTAGCAAAATTAAGTAATGAAGATTCAGCAATTAAAAATTATTCAAATAAATATTTCACTATTCCCTCTGTATGCAGCACTGGTGAGCTGCAGCTCAAGTACTGCGTCCAGTTCTGGACCCCTCACTTCAAAGACACTGAGATGCTGCAGCAAGTCCAGAGAAGGGCAGCGGAGCTGGGGAAGGGTCTGGAGCACAAGTCCTATGAGCAGCTGAGGGAGCTGGGGGTGTTTAGCCTGGAGAAGAGGAGGCTCAGGGGAGACTTTGTTGCTCTCTGAAACTATGTGAAAGGAGGTTGTTGCCAGGTGGGGATCAGCCTCTTCTCCCAGGGAACCAGTGACATGATATGGGGACATAGCCCCAAGGTGAGCCAGGGGAGGTTCAGGTTGGACATTAGGAGGAATTTTTCATGGAAAGGATTGTTAAACATAGGAATGGACTGCCCAGAGAGATCACTGAGCCCAGAGGTGCTCAAGAAACCAGATGTGACACTTACTGCCCTGGTCTATTTAACAAGGTGGTGATGGGTCAGAGATTGGACTTGATGATCTTTGAGGTCTTTTCCAACCTAAATGATTCTGTAATTCTGTGATTTGATTGTTATTTGGGTCGACGCTGTGTAAATAAACCCTACCATGCCATGCAGGGCTTTAGAGGAGAACACTTGCACAAGTGTGATGGGGGCAAGGGAACTAATATATGTGTCCTTGGGAGCACTAAGGCAAGGCTCTACATGAAGGGTAGTTCCTCCCTTTTTTTCCCATTGAAACTTGGCTCTCCCATCCCCCGCCCCAAAATCAGCGACCGCAGTGCTACCTCCACCGAACACGCCTGTAGCATTCCCACCCATGTGTCATTTGCTGACACTAATTGAAAACAGGGACCTTGACAAAATGGTCTACATTGGGAGAAAGAAAACATTAGTGTCATTGTGATGCTAATAGAGGATGCTATAGTTAGACTGGGAGGAGAGGGAAGGGGGCTTATATGTATGCACCTCTTTTGATTTATCCATGGTGCTTCCATACATTTTTCATTTATGGAAAAGAAAAATGGTCTTTTTTTTTCAAATTACCTTGATAATGCCAAAAAAGAAGAATAAGGCAAATGTTTCAGGCTTTCCACAGTTAAAAGAAAGCTGAATTTAAACTAAAGAAAAGTACAGGTTTTTTTATTTCAGCCTGTCCTTGAATCATTCTTTTAAAACACCAGCTCATTATAGTCAAAGCTCCTAATTTTAAGAATGTCTCCATGGGGGATTCATCACCTCTTTGCTATTCATTTCATGAATGGTCCAGACCTTCTTTTTGATCAGCCAGGGTCTTTTGGGAACAAACCTTGAGGTGAAGGTGGACATACATTGTTTTCCTGCTATTGAGTTAGATTCCAAGCTGTCATAGTATATAAGAAGAAATTCCTGTAACAAACTGCCTCAGATATCCATAGGGAATACACATATGTGATTAACCCAACTGGCCACTGGGTGTGACCATTGCACCACACAAAAGCATCAGAGACTTTTCCAAAGACAAGTCTGGAGGTACTGGAGCTGGAAAAAAACCATAACCTTTCGAGGTATGAGTAGTCAACAGTAATGTCAACTAACTTTCTGTGCTCAGTTTTCATATGCTTTGCTGCACAATTTGGAGCCTCTCTCAAAAGTCAGACATAGACCATTTAAAATAATAGTGTAAAAAAAAATCAGTGAAAATGACATTAAAGACATTATTAGAGTCCCTTTTCTTTCTCCAAAGAAAAACTAGTAAGTCTCTTAAAGCTGCAGTGTCTTACTCTGTTCGCTGTAGACACATTTACAGAATAAGCACATTCACAGGTAGAATGGCTTCACTAGGCAGTATCCAAAATATTAGCTCTCAGTTACCTAGTTGGCAGCCAAAAAGGTAATATCCACTAAGAAGAAGACAATAATAAAATCTGCAATAAATTATTGATAATTATTTTTTCTTCTAAACTGGGTTCTGTAAATACGAGACAAAAGAATTTTGTCCAGAGTAACCCAGCCAGATTTGAAGCATTATGTTGTTTGTGTCAGCCCATTTCAAAGCATTTCCCAATTTTATGTGTTATTTTATAGCATTTCTACTATTGCAAATTCCCCAAGTTTATCTTTTAGAGCAGATTTACTCTTTATATTCTCAGCACAGGTATAGATAGATATACACACCAATTTGCAAGATCTGTTTTCCTGACCACACTCAGATTCAGTAGGGAAACGTTTGCATATTCCCTTGAGTCAGGTTGAAGTTCGGTAGTATCAGACCCTGATCAAAGAGTCAATGGTAGAATAACATCACCTTGATCTCTGAAAAACCTGTCAGTCCTGAGACTGCTCATGCTTACATTGGTTACAACTACCTTGACAGGCAATAACTGAACAAAAGAAATCACCGAGTGTAACTGTGCTTTTGCCTTTTTTTCATCCTTGGGTTAATACCCAGTGTCCTGGTCGGTGGGTATCAGTCACAATGAATGCTATAGGGTCAGTTTTACCAAAACATGATTTTTCCCATGTGGGAGGAAACTGAAGCTATATTTGTGCAAAACATATAAAGCAAGGGTCTGAATTAAGATCTGGCTTCAGATCATGTGTGAATGGGAATGCCACTTCCCAGAAGTACAAAGTGCATCACCGACTTCTGAAAGGCTATAACAATCACTGTGGGCTGGTTTTAAAGGGGAAAATACCAGTAGGGGAAGATAACCTCTGTTTCAAGCTTGCCTCTGTACCTTTATTTCTGATTTTTAAATGTATGCTTTAATAAAAAATAAATCATAACTAATAGTAGTAGTAGTAGTGATGATGATGATAATATCAATAATAATAATATCATCTCAGTATCTAAGAACTCATGCTGGAAATTATCCATAGTTCTCAGACTCACTGTGTTTTTACACTAAGTCAGACATCTGGCATCTTCCTGAATTTGTGATGGGTTGCCAATGTTTTAACAAGGGGAATTCAGCAAACACCACTTTATCTCTTCATTTGTGCTAAACCTTAAACTGGGATTCTGTGAGTTAAGGGCTATGGAAACTATTCATTTGAGTCCCCATTTAAACAAAAATATTTGCTCATAACCCTAGGCTAGGAAGGGGCAATTACACTTGACAAATAACCAAAATGTTTTTGATGGAAAGCACTACTTTCTATCTGAAAGCAAATCTACACTGGCTGTATTGCTAGCATAGCTCACAGTTCAACCGCTGAGCAATTTGAATGTAAAAGGAGAGAAGGTCTTTAGAAAATTCCTCATCCTTGGTGAAATGTACTGCACTGAAAAGGGGGGGAGGAAAGCACTCTCTTTTGAAGTGTCTTTATGGTCTCAAGGGAGAATGTTCTCTATAAGACAGGAAGATTTAGCAGGATTCAGAAAGGAGAGCAAGCATCCTCAGAAGCAGAGAAAACATCTACCCATCTTTCAGTTTGGCTGTAAGGGACTCCTGACAGCCCCACAGCTGTTTCCTCAAGCACCTCCTTACTGAAGAGCATCTGTGTGTATGTGTGTCTGTGTGTCTGTGTCTATGTCTGTGTCTGTGTGCTTGTAAAATAAATTCAAGACTTTTTGTCACCACAGCAAACAAGTGACAGAACCTCCGTTTGTAAACCTGTGGCATTTTATGTACTAGGCTGAGTCTCAGGCTGGGGACCAGCTACTCTCTTCACTACTGGCAGCACCACACAGTGTAGCCACACAGCTATCCAGCCACTGCAGCTTCACTGAATACAGTGAGAAGGTAATATGGACAGGACAAAATAACCTCTGTCATACATCTGATGTGACTGAGAGAAAAAATTGGAACCCAAAGAGTGGCATCTGAGCTGCACCCCCTTCTCTGGTGACTCCATCACCCTCTCCTTGACCATTCTATCACAAGGCTCTTTACAGACTGGGTGCAGAAGGCTTCTCTCCTAGTTTAGCAGTTTTTGAGGAAATTACATGCATGAATCCTGATAAATGGGTTTTGTATCTTCCCTATATCACCACTTATTTAGTAGCTTATAATAAAACTAAATTAGGCTGGATTTTAACAGAAAATAAAAGATTGTGTGTCTCACTGCCAGCCCTCAAGAGGTGCTCAGAATCTCTATTTTCTTTACCTGCATGCTTCAATCATTTCAACTAACTCACAGGCTAGCAGGGTCAAGAGCTTGGAAAAAGGATGCAAAAAGTTATGCTCACTGTGTTTTCTCTCATCAGAGTTTCCATGGCACAATATATAACAGGCGTTTGGCAGGATTAATGTGCTAGTGATAAAGCAGTAGCCTAGAGACACAATGATTCTGTAGTTGTGCCATAGAAAATCAGAGTGTATAAAAAGATATCATCTACCAGAGACCTACTTTTGAGAACTGTTCAATATTAGAATGGCTGGTGCACAAGCAGTTCTTCTATCTTTGTGTTCAGTAAACTGATTTTGTCTTGACAAATATATGCCCAAAATGGAGGGTAAAAAACCCAACCAAACAAAAACCCAACCAAAACAAACAAACAACACACATCACTTACAAAAAAAATTCCAAACAAATCTCTAAAACCAAAACACCTCAAAAACCAAAAATCCCAAACAAACAAAAAACCCCACCTCTCACATCCTGGTTCTTCCCATTCTTTTCATACCTGTTCTGTTTTGAATTGAGCTATCTTATTTCATACCCTTCACCAGGATGTGATGGGTTTGGACGTTTTAAGGCTGAGGGAAAGAGAACTATAATTTCAAGACAAACCTTTACTGTCTAAATGATTATTCCTAATAAATTTTGAATATTGCTGCTACTGTGTTTGAATATTGCTGTACTGTGTTTCAGTACATGCCTTAACTTCAGGGACAGAAGCTTTTGTGTCACCAGACTTGAATCTTTGGAAGACATCAAATACAGAAGTTTCATATTTCATGCTGGAAATTCTGAAATATTCCCAGGTGTATTGCTATGTCAGGCCCTTGGAGCAAGAGTTTGTAACTCCAGGCAGGAACAAGGGTGGCAGAAAATTCTACACATCAACTCTACTTCATATTAGTACCTGGTATCACACATGAATTAACATTTCAATGCTTGAGAAGATACTGCCATCCCTATAAAAGGCTGGAGATGCTAAGGCAAGTATGTTAGCCATGAGCTGAATAAACACACAAACGATTACAGTTATTTCCATACAGAAAGAAAATGAGTTACCAAATGCAAGACTAAATAGCACATACAAATCCTTCAGCCCTTTACTATCAGAAGAAAAAGGGGCAGACAACAGGCTGATTGAGTTCACTGATTTGGAATTAAATTTTCTCATATAATTCTGTGAAGCTCTGTCATTAGAGAATTTCACAACGATGGAAAAGTTTTATTCAACAGACAGAATTTGTTCCTATTTCAGTCATCTGCAAACACACCACTGCAATCAGATGAAGTGGGATCAAGTCCGAGAATAAGTGGAGGGAAACAAAACCTTCACTCTAAAAATCCTCTGTTTTCATAGGAAGATATTTTAGCCCCTAATTTTTCTGACATCTGCACATAAGGGGTGAGGGACAGTGGGCGATTTATGGAAAATGTTCTTCATCAGGTTTCCATCAGCCTGAAGGAGAAAGACTACGTCTTGCTACGGTTTTGCCCCAGCCTCCAGCAAGCTGAATGCTGCAGTGTTTTAGGAGAACCTATAAAACACATAGGGGAAATCAAGAGAATTATATTTGCAGTGGAGGTCCTTTATTATTTGTTGCTTTTGTTTTGAAAAGGAAAAACAGAGGCTTCATCAATACCTGAGGACTGGTAACCATCCTCATAGTCCACTTGGCAAAGTCATTCATTCAGATGCCCCAGTTTGCAACCACTGCCACTGTCAGCCGGCTGATCAGATGTTTGCTTTCTTTTAACACGCGCTTTATTCCAAAAGTCTCTCCACAAGGTGTAGTTTCAAAGATTGTACTCCTTTAAAAATATTTTTGTATTTTATCTTTTCTGTTAATTTGTTAGTGTTTTATAAATTTCCTTTGCCCATATTTCACGTGTCTAAGCTTCTTCTGTTACCTTTCTCACACGGAATGACAACAGATGAATGCAATAGCCTAGCTGAGAACATGTCACTAACATATACAGTAGTTTTTAAATTTCTCTGTATTGCTCTAAGGTTTTATTTGCATTTCCAGATATCACATCACACTAAGCAGATGTTTTACGGGGCTGTCTACCATAATTCCCTGGTCTTTTATCCAAGTGATGTTTGTGAATCCAGCGCTGTCTGCGAGCATTTTGAATGTGTACTATCTTGCATTTATCAACCCTGAAATTCAGCCATTCCTCTTCTGATTACCCACATATTTGTAAGGGCTCTGAATCATTCCCCTTTAATGCAAACAGACTTTAATGTCTGCAGCATCTCTCATCTTAATCACCTCACCATTATTTCAGGTCAATTGTTTCAAGCAAGTTTCTAAGAAAAGAAAAAGACCTGAAAATCCTGTGTGCAATTACTCTTTTTTTTTCCCATCTCCACTAATTCTTTTTACTTTCACCTTTACCTTTTTTTCACCTTTGCCCATTTAGGTTTAAAAAAGTTTTCCCAAATGTTTCTCTTCTCTCCTTCAAAAGACTGAAGGAAGAGAAGACCACAAAATAGGAAACACTTGTCTCTGTGTTAAATAAATTCAGCATATTTCAACAATTTAAAAATGTTTCAGCTTGTATGTCTGAGGTATTTGTTATGTTCAGGGCTATGAGCCCTGAAGGTGCTGAGTACTTTGATTTTTTAAAAATAAAAAAAAAAGTAGTATGCTTAAATTTACATAAAAGAATGTCCAGTTACATTCTAATTTCTACTCACCTGTAACTGGTAAAATTTCTGGAGACTCAGAGCAAAACCTTTCTCTATTACTACACTATTTAATAGTGATAAAATAAGTCATATAGTATGTTTCAGGACAGAATGAACAAAAGTCTTGTAATCTAACTTATACTGTGGCCAATGCAACGAAACAACTCATAAATCTTGAGATATGTGATAGTTGGAAATATTGTCTACAGAACTCAACGTATTTCTTGGAATGATTTTTATCTGCACTATCCCCACTTTTGGAGAAACTTAGCATCTTTACAAAAGAACAAGCAAACAATTGCATCCAGAAGCCAGACATTATTCCCAGACTCCGAACAACTTACACTTTATCTTGAAGTGCACACATCAGACTACATGACATTCAATTCATCTACAGTCCCAATGCCCTACTTGTTCAAATGCCATTATATTTTACTCCTAATTAAAGTAGGGTTTGATTTACAATCATAATAATGCCAGCATTTTTCAAGTTGGGATGGCAGATCACAGGATAAACTCAAAACTATTTATAGAAGAATTGCTTTACCAGTATGTAAGCCCACCAAAATGAAAGTTGATAGCCTTTGAACAACAGCTGGACAAATATTATCCAACATATACATTATCTTAATTAATTTTTACCTTTTTGCTTAACTAATTTATTAGAGTAATTTTTCTTTTTGTAGTAATCAACCAGCTGCATAGCTCTGCAAATACTCTTTATGGAGTAAATCACTTGATGGGTAATGATGATTTTCAGAGAAACATTTACTTGGCAAATATTTTTTTAGATAATTGAGGAGCTCAGCTTTAAAAATCATGCAATAACATTGCACAGTCATTTTAGACAAGCATAAAAAATACCTTTAAGTGAAATTATAGGAAGAATTTTACACAGCAGGAAGTAACTAGCCAAATCGAAATATGGCTATAATGGTGACATTAACACTTTTAACTGGTGAAAAGGTGTTCAAATTCTTTAATTGTTAGATATGCTCTAAGATCTTGCCTTATATCTCATAAAAAGAATCTTTAACCAGGTCTATCTGTACTTCTGAAGAAAGTCTCTCTTTTGAAAAGGTTTGGCTTGCACAAGACTTTAGCTGAACAAATTCCATTAACAGAAACGAGAGTCACTCTGCTAAATCCCCCATGCCCCGAAACAACTATTTAAGTAATGCACAAGTCTGTACCCTTCTGAACATGCATAGACATCAGATATAAGGGAAACAGCTTCTTTTGTCACAGATGCATGATCTTAAAGTATCAATGCACCCTTCTGGAGGGAAAGGGAAGAGAGGGAAACGAAAGGAAGGGAAGGAAGGGGCAAGGAAAAGGGACAAAACAGGGAAGCAAGGAAGGAAGGTGCATATACAGGAAAAGCAAAATTATAACAAAACAAAGGCCACTACCAATACGTTGTCAAACACACCTGCATTTTGTTTTCCAAAGGAATTCACCAGGCTGCCTAGCCTCATCCTTTTTCTTTTGAAGTTCTTTCTGGAATTGACTCTTATCTAAGTTCTTCACGCATCCCTATTGAAATACTCAAAAATGGAGCAAGGTGTGAAGAGGAACAGAAGATTAAGCAAGGCTGCAGAAAATACCCATTTATTCATCTTTCAAAGGCAGTAGAAAAGGAGTCGAGCACATCTTTATTCTTCTGTGAGAGGATGCTATTGTTCATCTCGTTCTAATTATGAAATTTGAACTTAAAAGGAAGAAAGAGAACACCCCTGTGACAGTGCATAGTACATATTTCTGGAATTAATTCTTATAGAGATATATGTCAACCCTATGTATCCAAGAATGACCCAACAGTCACAAAGCAACACACAGAAGTATTTGATACAATCTACAAAGCCGCACTTCTTGATCTATTTTTGTTCCAGACAGATTAGAGAACTGCGTGGCAGAAGAAGAAAACACAGCTAATCTTTCATGACTGCTAGACAGTGCTGCAGAAATGTAATTGCAGAACCAGAAACTCCATGAAAAGAGTGCCATGCCATTTACCACAATACAAAATTAATCCAATTATTCCTTAATCACAATAAAGGGAATGCTTCTCCAGAAAAAAGAAAAAGAACAACGTAAGAATTGGGTCTCTACTAAAAATCCATGCAATCTGTAGAGTGGATCCTTTCTTAAAAAATAAAAATATATCCAAAAAACACTGAAATTTTTCCACTCTGACAAGCCACAGGTCTCCTAATATTGTCATCCTCCCTTTCCATCCCTATCCAAAACCCCCATACTTTTAGAAAATGCAAGCATTCCTATTAGTCTGAAACCTATAAGATGGAGAAAGAAGGGCCAATGTTGTCTGAACATCTTGAGTACGTCTGAGTTCATTGCTTTCCAAAGCTCTCTTCTGCAACTCTTTAATTCAGATATAAGCCACACTTTCATCACTAGATGACGTGCTTGAAATGAGGAGAAATACAAAGGGGCTGAGGATGTTAGCTCAGAATAAGATACTTTTCTCTTCTTCTGTCTATTAACTGAGTGTGACATTGACAGTTTTGCAAGTCTTTCCTGTAGATGTTTGGATTGGAAACAATGACATCTGTAGACTTTAAAAGCCATGAAGTAAAGTTTTCATTAGCTATTGCACACCCAGCAATATCTCAGGACAACATGCTTGTCTGCTCAGGCGTTTCCAAAGTTTCCACAGATGCTAGATAGGTGGGAATTTTTTCTTTTCTCTTTCTCTTCCCACCTCCACACTAAAACCAGACTGGACTAAAGACTCTAAAACCAGCTGGGCTACATAATGAGGCTATAGGTTGTTACTATTTGTAGTTGAATGAAAATTAGTTTCTTATTTCTGTTCACCAATTTCTAGCAGATTCTCAGACACATACCACTGTCCAGGATTAGATCTGTATTGTGTCTACACTGGTCTGCAACCCTTTTTATTTTCTCCTTTATTATGTTCTACCCATGAAATGTGAGATTCATAGAGGTGTATCCTTCTCCTCTCTGGGGCTGTGTACCTTGCAGTTGTGAGCATTGCAACCCTCTTTTCCACAAGAATCCAGCCCATATTAAAAGGGAAGAAAACAACACTGGCTTTTAGTTTCAGACAGTCAAAACATCTGCAGAGAAAGCCTTCTTCAATGACTCTTCACCTGAAGCTTAGTAACATTCCTTACCTTCAGTTGATCACGTATGCCATGAGTTGAACAGTGGATAATAAACACCTCAATTCTTTAATGTCTGTTTGATTCTGAACATCCTCCTTCAGAAAATCTGAACTGCAAGCCTGTTCCATCAGCCTTAGTTCAGAATCAATTTGTCTTCTACTGGTTTAATGTGATTCATGTATTCTTCCCTAATCATCTTCTGCAGACCCACTGAATCAGCACTTTGTCTATCAGCTGGCTGGACAATACATTTGTACGCCCACAGAATAAATTAAGTTAGGTTGTTTTTCAAAAGCAAGAGGCTCTATTACACCAGCTTTAGACAAAAAGTGCCTGGTAGAGTTGGAGTCATCTTACACTAGGAACAATTTACATTTTATTGTTAAAATGAAGAAAACAGCACTGTAAAACTGAGAAAGAAGTTCTAATTCACTCAGTAGAGTCCAAGCATAGAAGATTTCATCTGCCTGTAGGTAGACAGTGGTGCAACATAACTGGCTCCCTTCTATGATCTGTGGGTGAAAAATTTTGCATTTTAATTGCTGCACAACCTTTCTCACCTGTGTTTCAGCAGGACTGTAGCCCTCTTCATAGCAGCCAATCCCAGTCTTCCAAATGACTGCCCTGCACAGGACATGTGGCAATGTCTGGGTATTTTCAGGCCTTCAGGTCTCGAAAGAACTACTAACACAACAAGCACCTTTAGCTAAAGTACAGAGTATTTGGTTTATCTCAGGCCATCACTGTAGCTGTGCAAGGAAAGTACTTGATCCTTACTGTCCTATACAAACAATCATAAGCTACTGATGTTTGGTAGCTCTTGTATGTGTTAATAAAGACTCTTTTTGTTCTTACAGCTTTGACCCACCCCAGAAGAAACGTGGCCCTTTCTGAAGTTCAAATTGTATTTTACTCTGCAGCAGAGAAAGGAAAGGAAGATGGAAGGAGATGGTTTGTTGACAGAGATAGCTCATCTCTAATAGATATCACTGGAGTTGCGTTTACATCTCTGCCCATGCAGCACAGCTGACCTCATATCAAAATCTCCTACCTAAACATGAGGGTTTCCTATTTCATTCCAAATGATCCTTTCTTTATAATTCTCATAAAAAGCTAACATAAAACAGCTAAATGAGCTCTGTGACACCAACATAACCCCTTGTCTTCTGGAAAAATAATATTAAGTATAATTGTACGTAATTATTATCCCACACAAGGCCTGAATTAAAAAAAGATAATTCTTGAACACAAAATTTGATTGGAAACAATTTTAAAGCATAAGGTATATTTAATTATCTAGAATACGATAGTGCCCAGAGGCCCTACCTGAGATAGGGATCTTGTGATATAGAACAGCATGATAGGAGAGTTGCCTCTGTTTACAGTCCAGCTGAACAAGGTGGCAGCAATTGAAAAGGGGAGCAGATTAAATGATTTGGCCCTGCTTAATAGTTCTGCAGTAATCAGGACCCAGCCCCCTTGATTCCTCTTTCAGCTGTCACTCTTTGGCCTCCAATTGCCTTTGCACTGCAAGAAGACACAGACTGTCAGGATGGATACACCACAAGCAGCTGTATGTGACCAGGTCAGTCACGTATGTTATGTGAGTGAATGTGTTTACACTTATAATTCTGAAACATGCACATACAATCCCAAAAATACTTGCTTGAACTATAGAGTTCTATAGAGAACTATACTTGCTTGAACATAATTTCTCTTAATGTGGTAGTCTAGTCAAATATCTTAAAAGGCAAAGGCTAATCACGTTAGAACTAAATTGAAGACAATACTATCAAAATAATACACAAAGACAGAACTTCTGAGGGAGCTTTCAAGCCCGAGGTCTTAAACAGAACATGACAGCAACCTAGAGGATGAACGTTTCCAAATTTCAACGCCCGGTTCCTATCTAAGGAATCCTGTCCTATTCCATTTCTAGACAGCTAAATATTTTCATTCTTAATTGTTATTAGCACCAAATTCTAAAAGCAAGCATGTCCCAGAATGATATAAATAAAGCAATACAACAGTTACTGGCCCACACAGCAGCTGGACCAGATGGCATCTCTATACATTTTTAAACAATACAATGTAATACTGTATTAACGCATCTACTTGCATAAGTATGTGCAGAGATACAAGACAATAACAATACTTGACACTAATCCTGAGGAAATCAGCATGGAAAATAACTTGCCTTCTAGAGGCTAGCAAGAGCCCTCAACGGTGATAGCAAAATATTATTATACATCTATGATAAAAGATTTCTACCTCTTTGTCTGACATTATTCTCATTGACTTGCTAAGTAATGCTTACCGCTATGCTACCAGCATCAATATTAAGGCGTTGTTAAATATTCTACATTATTTATAGTATGAAAATATGAATATTTTTTCAGTCTTGAATCCACGAAGCTCTATAGTCTCCTCAAAGCATTTACATTACCCTTCAGAAGTGATGCTCCAGCCTCCAGCTTGCTACTACCTCCCCACCTCATATTTACCAGACAGAGATGTCCCTCAGCTCTCTCCTCTGTGACACTGCCTTTGGAGCCAGTCTCACAGGTATTGGTGCCTCCATCAGATCATCCTCTCACGGGAGGCCCCGTTTTTCAAACACTTCTTTGCTGTTCTTCAGAAGAAATGGACAGGAATCTGCCTTGCAAGGGCATGCAGGTGTCTCTCGAGCCCGCAACGTCTTTTGACAAATTAAGTAGCCACAGTGAGGGAATTAGGAAAGACCTACACAATTTTCTTGTCTTTCTAAAACCGGTAGGAGAAAAGTACCTTTCATTCCACTATGGTAGCCCAGCCAAATCAACAATGCATAGCATTTTTTCTTAATACATGTCTATATCCAGCTGAACTTGTCTAATGTCCAACTCTGTCTTGTCTAATGAAGATTTTTGACATGCCAAACATAGCTGCTGGCTCAAAATATCTCACAATATTCCAATATTTCAGACATTTGGTAACAAGATGACCAAATCCTATAGATTTAAATTTGAAAATAATTTACAGCAGCTCCTTCACAATCTGTCCTGTTCTCCCTCCAAGACCCAGCTTCTCTCTAACCCCATAAAACCCTCTTCTGCTTTGTCATCTACCCCCTACCCTTCCTCTGAAACACAGGACTTGCAAAACTTATCAGTGGCCATAATTCAGTTGAATGCTTGAACTTTTAAACAAAGATTTTCAAGACAGTAAATAAAAATAATAGAAATAAGTCAAAACCCTGAAATATCAAAAGTTCATCTGGTTTTCAGATTTAAGGTGTCAGGCCCTTTCTTCATCACATGTTTCAGGAACACCAGGGAAACACCACTCATACGCACTTTAATAAAAACTGGGAACATAAACACAATTCATTTCTCAAAATCCCCAAACTCTTTAGCTCTTGTTTCAAGGTTTTGTTTGTTTGCTTGCTTAAACTGTGAGAAAATCGGAGTAAAAGGTGTTGGGTTTGAGGTGTTTGGGATGTTTTTTTTCAGAATTCCCTGTTGAAAATAATTTCTCTTTTCCAACCAATCCTTCCTGCCAGCCAGGTGTGCCATCAGTTCAATGGCAAATTTGTGTCAGACCATCTTGTTGAAATTTTGGCAGCGCACTGCTACATGTGAGCATTCACAAAACACCAGGGTTTTCCAGGCTCCCTGCCAAATGAATGCTTCAGAGAATGTATGTATATACTGTATTCCTACAGTCTTCAAAGCCTTAGCTTTGAATTACTTGAATTGTTTTGAGTTTGAGACATCATTAGGTTATATTAAATTACAAAATATGTAAAAATAAGAGCCTGTGCTTGCTTGAACTAGCAACTCTGTCACTTTTACCTTTGCGACTTTATCTATGATGACATTTGCTTTTTTGTGCTCTTCTATTTAACAATTCTTCCAGCAGTTGCTTTTCTTTTTTTGTCAGACTTGATTTTCAGCTCCATTGTTTTGCATTTTACTTGGCTGCATAAAAGGTGCGTACAACCCTTGCATTCTTTGTGAATGGGATTTTTCCCAAACATTATTTATCTTACATCTTCACAGTATTTTTAAAGGCTTTTTTTATCTTCCTTCTTTTTTAACCCAATCTATTTGCTACCACCCAAGGATGTCATCTCAGTCTCTTCCTCCTCTCCTTTCCATTTTTATCCCTCTCCCTCCATTGCCTACATTTCCCCGTTTATATTATCACCACCCTTCTCTAACACCATCTTTTTGGAGTATCACATCAATTTTTACCTCCAGGAAGCTGAACTACAACTAGCAATAAATTGATTTGAATATTTTACTTTTCTTGACTAGGAGCTGAGCCTACACAAGTATTTTGAAATGTTATCAAGCTCAAAACAGTGTCAAACCAGAATGGTTTCTGTTGCCACAGAATCCAAACTGAAACTGAATCAAAAGATGCACTGGTTTAATTGCCTTCCCACACACCCATCCACAGTGCTTGCCTACCCTCACTTTCCACTCTCACACACCATCACTGCCCTTAGTTTTTGCCATTCTGTCATCCCTCATCTCATATCTGTTGCTCTTCTCTGTCATCACCTCCAGCCACTGCTGGTCCTGGAGTGTAGCTCTTCTTTATCTTCCAAATTTCAGTCCGTCTAGATCGTGACTCTCACACAAACAAGGATTTCTCCAAATCTAATGCTGCTTTGCCAACAGCCTCTCCTACTTCACTCCTTGTGGAGATCTTATCTGATTCCACTTCTAGCTGTTCCTCTTTCCCTACTCTTCCTCTTTTGAATGGGGCTGCCAATGAGTTATTTTTGCTTCTCTTCCTCTATGTTTCTACCGCCTACATCAGTCTACCCTTTTTGCTTAAGATTCCCCAAGCTCTGGTCTTGTTCTCTATCACTTTCAGGTCTCTTTCAACATCATCCACCAGTGCTTCAGAAATTCACCCTGTCACCCACTTTTTCTGGGACTCCCGATTCTTTTTCAGCCCGTGAGGAAAATTGTCAGCTGCAACATTTCTTTGAGATCTTCTTCTCTTTTACTCAGACAGGACATTAACTCTTCCTGGGTTTTATATAGCTATATCTTACTTTCTTTCCCTTCTCGTTAAAACAAGAGAGGGAGTTTGTCATCTGAACTATCTGTGCCAGAAGAAACACTGGGCTGCTTGGGTGGTACCTCCGTCTGTGCACACAGCAGTCCTCCCTGCTTTTCCACCAGTAAGTTCTAAAATGCTAAATTCTTCCTTTCCCTTTTCTTTCAGTATTTCCAAGAAGTGTATCTTCTTTTTCTTTAGCCCTCACATGCAGCATTTTCTTCACCCATATCTATCCAGACCAATGTTTTAAAGGTCATCTCTTTCATTTTCAGAAGAAGGTTTTCTTGGGTTATCTCCAGGCCTTCTACCATTTCTTCGTACCCTGGACCAAGATCAAACCTCTTAAAAGGCTCCCACCCATAAAATCTTCCACTAGGCAGCTTGAAACGTTCTCAGAATAAATTTTTGAACACATTTATGTTTTGTCTTCCACTCTCCCAGATGCACAGGAGCCACTGTCTGTAAATTTCTATGAAAGAATTCATTATTTCTCTTCAGCATAATCTTTAAAGCCCTCCATTTCTGGGCTGCCTACAAAAGACTTGACAACATTTAGACCTCTGGTATGCTGAGGTCACTGCCTATGATGCTGACTAATATTTTCTGTGTTTCCTGGTGTTCCTCCGTCTGCCTGTCTCCATCTGTTGTTTCCTTGCTCATCCCGGTAAGCTGCTCGGAGGCGGGGCTGACTCGCTGTTCCCTGCCGGCGCAGCTGCTGCAGCCTGCGCTCCCTGGCCGAGCCTTGTGCCCGTAGGATCTCTGCTTCCACAGACCACATGGGATAACCAGGCCCATGCCTCACCGAGGATCTGCCTGCCCCGTGTACCGGGAATTTTGGCCAGGCTGCTCTCGGGATGGCCGCCGGCTTAAGTGATCATTTACTCTGGTGCCTTATGTTCAAACACTGCTCACCGTCACCAGTGGAAGTTATTTCATTGACCTCACTTAGTCAATATCACAAAACACCAAACAATCTGGCAGAGTAAGGTTCCCTCTGTAGGATAGCTTGCCCACAGCATGTGTCTGTCTCAGGGCCAGCCTTGCTAGTCCATCCATTTAATTCACTCAGAAAATCACATTGAGACGGTAGGACATAAAGAGACCCATTTGCCCGTTGCACTAATCTAAGCCTTTTTATTTGCTGCAGTATAAGTAGGGACCAGTGAAGAAAGATGATTTAGCATAAAAACCTGCCCAGCATGCTGATATGAGAACTATGAATAGATCAGTGTTAGAGGTGCAGGACAGGTCATGATAGTGTAATGGCTGTCAGAGAGGAGGCTGCTAACGCCTCAGCTGAACTAAATGAATTCTCCCCAGGTCTCTTGCTGAAAAGTAAAAGACAGAAACTAGAACTCTAGCAATAAATGCAAAATTTTACCATCTCGCCCCAGACTGATCGGTACAGGAGGATGGTGGCATGGATGCAAGTGAGAAAAGCACTAGGATGCAAGGCTAACAGTGAAAGAGGGCAGAAGTCCACAGCTGGTGCTCTTTCATCAGGATGGCAAAGGCTGATAAAGTTTTGACATCCTAAGCTGAATTATCAGAAACCCAAACATGAGCATATTGTATTACTCTCCTAGCTTCTGCTGCTTTCAATTAAGAGGGGAAATTATTTAATTTTTTTGACAATTGGACTCCAGAAATCCTAGATATTTAAAGATGTGAGGTAGAGGATCATTAAGTTGAAAGAAAGCATATCCTGGTCTATTAAAAAAACTATAAAAATACAAGTAAACAAATAAGCATTTTCTGTGGGACCAATGAAACTCTACTCGTCTCCATTTAGCAGTGTTCCATAGCTTTCACGTGTGCTCCCTGTCCTCAATATGTAACAATACCACAGCCATACATCTTCCTACCTCATTCCAACTGAGCCTGCATCCATCCTGATGGCATTTAAAACAATATTTTGGATTACCATCTCTTATAGCAAAATCTTTAATTTGCAGCTCACTAAATGCGATCTCTTTGACCTTATAAAGCCAAGCACTATTCTGTTCTCATTCAAATCCTCCTCAAATTCAGTTCTGTGAGGCTCACACATTCAATGTGAAAAACTACAAGAGAGAAAATAAAAGGTCTAACAGAACCCCTTTCTCTGACTTTCTCATGGCGTCAGAGAATCCCAAAAATAAGATTCCAAAAGTCCTTGGGATGACAGCAAATCTTGGCCCAAATCAGCTATGTATTAAACTTTCTTCTCTAAAACTTCCCCTTTGCAGTACTTGGCTCTCACAAAAAAACAAACAAACAAACAAAAAAAATAATACTGTCTTCTTGTTGCATTTAGGGCTTTTTTTCATTTTTGTAGAGGGCAGAGTATAATTCTAGCCCATGAAAACGGAGCTATCATCAGTAGATTCTGTAAGTATCTGTGCTTCCCAAGTGTTTTCTTTTCATTAGACTATTTTTAATTTCACAATGATTTTTCTCCAACATAAAGCTCATGTAGATACTAACACTTTTATCCCTTGAGCATGTTTAGACAGGCTTTTAGTCCTTCATTCATATTATTTTCAACTGGTATATGAAAGTCCTCCAAATTTAGAAACATTTGGAAATATAATTAATGCTGCTTGTCCTGACTTCTAAATAGAGAAGACAAATGCTAAATAAGACCTAGATTAAACAGAACCCTTACTTTTCAGTTATTCCATAGGTAATTCATAAATTTCTTAAATCTATAGTTCAACAATTTCAAAATATTGAGAGGTTTAAAATATTTCCATCCTAAAACCTCTCACTATATAAATTTTACAAGAGCACCTAGCTCATCTATATAGTCAAGACAATTCTAAATGTTTCAGGTTAGATGTCCCAAAATGGGGACATCCAAAACAAGTGACTACTTGTCATCACTGGAATATTTTTAGGATCTTATGCCTTTAAATTATGTTAATGTACTTTCATGTCTTATTATTTAGACTTCATCGAAAGCTTCTGCTAAAGGGCAGCAGTTCTATCAATATAGTACAGAAGGTTTTCAAGGTGTTCTTCAAGGAACCATTCAGGGGTTAAGACAACAAGAAAAATAAGATAATGAGAAAAAATATCCAGTTGAACTCCTTCCTCTGGGTATCTCACACAGTTGAAAAAAATAATGTCATGTATAGTCTTGGGAGGAAAGTTTGTCTAGTGCCACCCTAGGAGTTGCAAGAGACAGGCAAAGTGATTTGTTACATTGCTGAAGTACAGTCAGGATCAGGACGCAAAATTGAATTCCTGATCTTTGCATAGTTTGGTGTGGGATTTTTGAGTCTTTTCATCATACTTACTTCACATTATTTTAGAACCTACATTAATTGGACATTAGGCCAAAGTGTTATGCTAATATTCAGGATTTCTGAGGAAGGGATATTGGTGCAAGCTTGTTTCATACAGATGCAAATGTGAGGATGGACACAAAGTCCTCCTTCCCTCACACTGGACATGGTGAAGGACAACTTCAGCCTCGAGTCAAGGCCCACTGTGGGCAGAAGGGCCTCCAGGAGTACTCACTTGGGGCCACAGTCCCAGCAGTTGCCTTTCTGGATTCTTGGCTTTCTATTCCTTTTCAGCTTCTTGGTGGGCAGAGAAACTTGAGCTTTTCACCCCAGTGAAACTGGGCAGAGGTCTGTGCTCCCAGAGCTCAGGGAAAACCCATTCAAACACTAGGTCTCAGTTCCTCTTCCAGTTTTTTCAAGGAGGCTGATGATTTAAGCATCAGTTCTAATAGCACCTTCTGGCATTAAACAAAGGGAAATTTAAGTGCTCTTACATTTGGCCTGAAAGGAAAATAGGCAGCACTTCATTGAGACACTGACCAGTGAGCAAACACACTCCCTGGCAGACCTCCAGCTTACATTTACCCCAGAGCTGTTCCAAGAAGAGCAGTCAGAGCTCAGATCCAGAGTTCAAACTGTACCTAATTATAATCAAGTAGTATTATTGTGGAAAACTTCTTCCAACTACATTTGGAAAATGTGTGAGGTAGCCACAGCATCCCTGAAAGCCTTCAGAGAATCTTGGCTCAACAAGGGGGTGAAAAAACAAAACATTGTAGAACAGCTCACCATCTGTTCTGCACTTTTAATTTCTGCCTCAGCACAGAGAGGGGTGTGACACAAAGAGACGAAGATTTGAACTCAGCCTCAGAGTACACTAGCATTTTTTCTTGCTTGATTGTGTACTAAAACTGCCTCTAAAGTCAATAACTTTCTATGGCTTCACAGCAAAGCGGAAAGATTAAAAAAGAGTCATGGTCCTTTGAAGATGTGGAAGGCAGTAAGTGAGCAGGCTGAATCCTCTTTGGATTTGAAAGTCTATGCAGTGCTAACAGTTCTGCTTTAAGGTGTCAAAATTGCCTTAAATCTTTACCTTTGTTATATCCGGCTGGTATAGACATGTAATAGAACAGGCCTGACTATTCCAAACCACGTAGACAGCATCATTTTTCTGTCTGCATTTTTTTGAAACACATCTAATTGACACCTTTTTTTTTTTAAATTTGTTTAGTTGTTTAATGCGCAAACACTTCTAGTTACTTCAACAAGAACAGTATGGCAATGTAATGTACAGTATGAAACCCCACTAGATTTTACTGCAGTTCGTAGAAACTCACAAACATGACGTTCCAAACCAAATACTTAGGCCTCTGTTTCTTCATTAGGCTATGAACTTCTCACTAAACTCAGTGCAAAGCCAGAAGTCTAGGAAAGACTTACGAGCAGAAATATTTTGCTGCTCTCTGTTTGGAAAACAAGGCTACTGTATTTTAAAGGAAAGAAATAAAAACAGGAGGGAGGAAAAGGAGGCATAGCATGGAGTACAGCATGTCCCATGCGACCTTTGGTTACAACCAGGCCAAGGTTTGCACAGTAATTCAGTGCCCACCACACCAAAACTCCTTGTCTGGGAGGTGGTGTCCTGTCCCCAGCGTTGCAGCCCCTGGAGCTCCCAGGAACTCAGGGCAAATCCGAGGCCTTGCTGCAGCACAAACAAACAGCCCAGGGCAGGCTGAGAGTTGAGCAGAAAGCACTTTCTGAAATAGTTCCTCCCCTTCACCAGACTGGGTGCCAACCCTTCCCTGGTTTGGTGCCAAGTCCAGCAGCTTAGTTAGGCTGTCACCAAGGACCTAAAATAGCCTATTATTTCTGTAGGGACAGCATCACCACCTTTCTTTCCTCCTTGTCTACTTTGTTAGAGTTTTTCACAGAGCTGGTGAGCAAGTTTTTTAAACTATAGCAATATAGTTGCTCTTAGTATTAATAAGAATGATCACTACACACTCATTTGTTACTTCCCAATAACAAAATGCATGGCCCCTTTCAGTAAAACAGTTTGTCCCCATCACAGACATCCCTGGGCTAGTCCTATGAATTTTTCAGCCTCCTACTACAGCACCATAAAGAGCTATTCTGGACTGCATAGACACATTCTTGGCATCAGGTATCTTCCTCAAGAAACCCCTGCTGTCTCGTGGGGATTGTCGAATTAGTTTGAGGTATAGCTTGAGTGTTGCCCCTGAACAGACTCCCATAAGTTTCTATCACAGACTAAACTGTGCTTTAAGCTTCAGGCAGCTGACTTAATGGAGGGCAAGGGATGGTAGATTGAAGCTCAAGTGTAGCTGACCTTCCAGCTCATAAAGCAGCGAAGACCTGACTATCCTGTGGTAATACAAACGCTCCTGCTGACAGCACATGACCAGAGCTGCTGGCATACAGCTGCAAAAGCAGGAGATGGCTTGGCTTGGGTGCTGACAGGGTCCGTGTCCCTGCCTGACCCTTGCCATCACACTGCACAGGCCTCTGAGCTGCATGGCAGTCAGTTCCTGAGCCTCCACAGGTAAGGGTGCACTTTCCAGGCTGTCATCATCAGTTATAGCTTGCCTTAAAACAGGAAGTTGTTAATTATTTATATTAAGCCTTTCTTATTCCTTGGGCTGCGCTTTGAGTTAAATGTCCTGAAATGGTACAGCTTCAGCTTGGTTGCTTGGGTTAGCAGTGCAATGAAGGTATTTAGCACAGATACAGAGAATGTAACATCTATCATATAAATGTAACTATGTAACAGTAACCATATAAACTCTTCCTTCTAACTTTTCAAGGGTTTCTTAAATAAATACGATTTACACAACTCACCTTTTCTCCTGTCTGTCTGCCGGTCTGTTTCCCTTCCTCAGTAACTTCTACTGTGTAACTTCAAACAAATTCGAAAATTGCTTAAGCGTCTTTGGTATTTTCAAGCAAGTTAAGAGAGATCTTCTTGCAGCTCTAACCAAGGAAGAGACTGAAACAAGAGTTTCATTTTAAACAGAAATCAGCATACCCAAGTGCAAATATCAGCAGGAATTCAAACTTCATAATTTCTGCTTTTTGTGGATTACTTGCTAGCACTACAAGTGACACACACTGGGATATGCAGGGAATGATTAACATGAGTTAAGCATCTTCTTAAGCATATGGAGTTTGACAAAGCAGTGAGCAGGGGGCAGGATGTGATAACCATATGCAAGTATCTAAAGCATTCAAATAACAGTGCAGGAGAGGAATCAGAGAAGCATAGAATGATTTGTGTTGGGAGGCACCTGAAAGATCATCTCATTACAACCCCTCTGCCATGGGCAGGGACACCTGCTACCAGACCAGATTGCTAAAGCCCTATCCAAACTAGTCTTGAACACTTCCACTGCCACAGCTTCTCTAGGCAACCTGTTCCTCACCATTCCTGTAGGGAAAATTTCATTCTATGCTAAATCTACTCTCTTTCAGTGTAAAGTCATCACCCTTTGTCCTATCACTACATGTCCTTGTAAAAATTCCCTCTTCAGCTCTCTTGTAGGCCCTTTTAGGTACTGGAAGGTGCTATGATGTATCCCTGAAGCCTTCTCTTCTCCAGGATGAACAATCCCAACACTCTCAGCCTGCCTTTAGAATCACTGTGGCTAAGGGCTGGCCAAGTATGAGCTCTTAATGGCAATCTACATAGACTTCTGCACCCCTCTGTGAAACTGTCAGTCTCAGGAGGGAAGCACACCCATTTCACACAAACAGGAGAGCAGCCCATCACAACAACCAGTGCCAGTGATAAAATCCACACCTCAAAGAGATCATAATGACCAGAAACTTCACATTCTGGTCTAAAATCTGCTCACTTGCTGAGACATCTCTCATTCACCCTAAAAACCTCACTCACAAAACCAAAGTAATTAGACTCCTGAGACTGTGAGGAAAACCCAAGACAAGTAGTCAAATGCCACACACAAACGTGGTATAAAACCTTAAAAGCACAGAAAGTGATGGCTTCAACCTTCCCAGTGTGTGGTGCTTCTTCTCTCTGAGCTCTGTGACTTACTCCTGAGGTGTAAAGTCAAGCCTCTCAGTCCTTTCCTGAGTGCTAGTTTTGATTTATAATATAGCTTCAACCCTGAAAGACAGCATGTTGCACATACAAAGTTTTCTCAGCCACTCCCACTCCTCACCAGATTTATTGTCTTCAAATAGTTCTGCCCGAGTTCCACTCCAGGCTTCTGCACACTGGCTCTGTTTTGTCTGCCTGAGGTTAACTTTCTTAGTACTCTCTAGTATTCATTCAGTGCAGGAATATAATCCCCAAGGATTTCAAGATCTCTTTACTATAGCAGCATTTCCAGTTTCTGACTGTGGAAGAAATATTGATGTGAGTTCCTTGAAACCCTTTCCCTATGAAGTGTCAATAATTACCATCTTGGCATACAAAAAGGAGACTTTGGCAGGCTGCCCAGTAACATCAAACAGGCCTGGAACAGTCACAAGAGCTCAGCTTTCTGTAACAGTACCCGACATGATTGTAAGAAATCACATAATCGACTTCTAGGAATTTGAAAAGAAGATAAATTTCTTGTTTAATTTTTATCAACAACATTTGGATCTATCCTTTTGATACTGGGTTACCAGAATTCAAACATAAACTCTGACTTCTTTCACTATCTATTTAATTGCTGTTTCAGTTATGAAAGCATGGTTTTCCTACTGGTTTTAGTCACAAAAAAATGTCCTGGCCAGAGCATTCTTGATTTAACTTGGTAGTTCTATGTGCTATGAGGTTTTAACTAAAGCTGGACAAAACTTTCCTCAAACTCAGATTTTTCTGATTTTTTCCTATTTTGAGACAAAAAAAAAAAAGGCAAGAATTGCAAACTAAAAATAAATTAATTTTTTTTTAAAAAGCAAGATGCAACTATCAGAATTTAAACTGATTATAAACCACAGGAATCATTTGACCCAAGCCATACCAAAACAGTGTAGGTCAGTGTACACGATTTGGCCCGAAGTTTCTTTGAGAAGCACATGAATTTGAGTTAACGTGACCTCATTGGAAGGGCCAAACAGATTAACATTTAGCATACCTCACTTCTTATCTATGCATCCATTAAGGCCTGAATTGAATCCTTATTAAAAGTTCTTTAAACACCAGCATATTCACAATCCCAAGGGCAAGTAGTTTATCCCACTTATTTCAGCACTGATTCAGAGTAATCAGGTAGAAAAAAAATCCTGTGTTCAAGGAATCCATGCTGAAATCAAACTACTAAATATACCCCAGAAACTATATTCCTCAGTACCAAAATGTCTCTGCTTTCCTTTTTTTTTTTGCCTTTACTTTAACATTTTTACTTCTATTTCTGTATTCTCAGTGTATCCATTTCTAAGATCATAACATAATCACCAAGCTCAAAAAGATTCTTTGAAATTACAGTATGTCTGCAGGTTCATCAGTGTGTTAGAAAGGAGACCATACAACATTCCAGAAACACATACACAGAGGAGAAAAAGTAAGAGGAGTCAATAAGAAATTGTTAACAATAAACATAATTATGTATGGCACCGAAATACCAAATGAGAAAGAAATCCAGCCATAACCCACTGGTCAATGGATGGATTTTTTTTCCACTTTAAGACCTTTCTAACAGCAGCTAGAGAAACTGATGAAAAAAATAATCTTATTTTATAGACTGATACATGAACTGTTCTGAATATATTGTTTATGATATTTCTTCTTTATGGCTGTTACAGTAATTCTGTACAAAATCCCAAGATCCATTCAAACTCCACAAGCACACAAAACTTTCCATTACTAGCACTTAATCAGCCCTAAAATAGACATTATAAACCTGCAGCTCAAGTAGAGAAATCAGCAAGGAAGGGTAAGAACTGCAAGAGTATTCCGTGAGAAAATGCAAGCAGAGCTGAAAACTGCTCTGTCACCCTCTGATGCCCCCTCCCATGACCTTTATCAAGTGATTTCTCTACTTCTTTGCCCAGTTTACACATCCTGCCATGTTCAGTAAACACACAAAAGCCAAATATGTAAATGCAGAACCGAAAACAAAGGGCTACCAGGAAATAAGAAATTACCAGCTGGCACAAACCACCATTGCTTGACTGAAGTCACTTTGTGCTGGTGGATGAGCCAACTCTGTTTCTACTCTAGCAGTCAAGTGACCCTGGAATCCCACAGCACTCTTTCTTATTTCTGCTCACTTCACTGCTGTCATATCCTTGTCAAACTCCTTAAAAAAAAAAAGAAAAACAAACAAAGAAAAACCCCCAAAACCGTTATTGTAAAACACTATTTTAAAAAAATACCTAAATAAACGTGCCTTAACAAAAGGACATTTGGAACTTTCACGTTGTCATCAGTTCTTTTGTGTGAGGGGGTAATGGAAACACGCACAACATAAGGATCAGCCCGCTATGAACGTTGTGCTACATGGCTCATACACACTCATTAGGTAAGTGGCTGTCAGTGAATCTTAAAGATCAAAACAGAAGATGCAAGAAATCTGTTTATATAAATAAACTGGAGATCAGACACACAGGACATTACAAGAAAACTGGTTTCCATCTAGTAAAGATGGATCTGAATTTGTTTGTGTTACAGAAGAGTGAGTTACCGAGATCTGAGAAAAGTTTTACAGTACTTATCACAACTAGCAAACAATTCTTCCCTTTAAAATATTTTTTAGAATGCTACTATCTTGCTCACCCTCTTGTTTCCCCCCTCACTTTTTACAAGAAAGGCTCTAACATAGCCAAGAGGGAAATATTTTGAGGTAGTGATTAGATATTTTTCCCTAAAGCAGTTAGCACAATTGATTCCTCATATATCAGGATTGCCCAGCAGGAAGCTAAACTCTAAAAGCTTTCTGGTCAGAAGCAAGTCTCAGCCTTCGATCTTTGCATTTCCCAGTCTCTCTGAGACAACCCATATCATAGGAAGGAACGCAGTAAAAGGGATGTTCCAAACACCAGTTACCATGATAAAGAATCAGAGACAAATCAAACGGCTGTGCCAGGGCATGCAGAGCCCATGCATTTCTCCAGTTTTTATCTGGAGCTGGGACAAGACTTGCAGAGTGTGGTACAGCTGAATCCCATCCTTTCTGGGCAGGGGTTCCTAATTTCACTCCTAGAGACTCTGGTTTTCAGATTTCGTAGTCATGGAGATTATTTCCATCTTTAAAGTACATTTTTAGTGATGTCCAGGGCTCAAAGGGTGCCGGAAACTCACACGGAAAAAGTTTGTCTTATTTGTGACATGGAAACACCATCTCTCAGGGTAAAAGAAATCTTTCTGAACACACTCATTCCTATTTCTGTCTCCCTGAGGAGGGTATCTGTAAGGGAGGCAATGTAAGTGGCCTATTCAGAAGCCCACAAGTATCTTTTAAAACATTCACATTCAGAGAAAGACTGCAGATTAATTTACTACAGATTTGGCATTAGAAGTGAAGGCACTCTGCAGGATTTGGGTGCACTGTGGAACAACGCTCTCATGCAACATGGCAGAAACACAAGCACATCTACTCTAAACAACGGACCCTATCGGCCCCAGCTGGGAGGCCACAAAACAAGAACATTTCTAGTGACAAACCCGGCCATCAATTAGTTGTATGCCAAAAAGCAAGCTCCACCAAGACTCCCCAAGCCATTTCCTACCTAAGTCACCTGCATCAGGCCTCATTTTATCTGCCCAAGCACCACCCTTTAGCAATGTCACTATCTCTCCTCAGA
This sequence comes from Rhagologus leucostigma, assembly GCA_013397725.1. Lineage (NCBI taxonomy): Eukaryota > Metazoa > Chordata > Aves > Passeriformes > Rhagologus > Rhagologus leucostigma. The sequence goes on along the minus strand of VZTD01000839.1, from coordinate 189,629 downwards.
GCTGTCCCTGCATTCTGTCCCTCACCCTGGCATGGTCCAGAAGCTCCCCAGCATTTCAGTGCTGACCTCCAGTTTCACCCATCATTTTTATCACGGAGTCAAGACTACTGTTCTTAGGACTGACCTATTCACATGAGCTGTGTCTAAACTTTTATTTCTGTGTCAGTTTTTTTAAAATAGTTTATTTCTATGCAGTCCAACAACCCAGTCTTCATAAAATTCTACCAAGATAAAAAGCGCTTATGTGGGTTTTAGCTTATTCACACACCTTTATCTGCAGCTTGATTGTCATGCAAAACATGAGTGGATGAATCCTTACTGCTGCAGGTATATTTTCTCCCACAGTATGGTCCTTTTTAAAAAAATTCATTCAATCATTTCTTAAAAAGCGCTTCTTGATATCAGCTTCAGGTCAAAACTGTTAATCCAGTGTCAACTCCATTATTGTCAATTACCTTAAAAAACCTAGATTTTAACAGGAGAAATAGAAATATTCATCATGTCATTTTATAACCCACCAAGTGCTTATTCAGACTAAAGCACTGATTTCAAAATCACAGCAAGCAACTAAGACACAATTAAACTTTTATCCCTGCAGATTTTGAGAGATATATATTTCCTGCTTAAAAAAAAAAAAAAGGAAACAAAATCGTTTTCTGTAGTGCAAAGTTTTAGTTTGATTTGATGTAAGAACAGGAAGAAATATTTTCATATAAGTACTAGACATGAGAGATAAAAATTAAGACAGCAAGCAAGTTTTGTTTGGGGATTTTTACAATCAATATTTTATTTTGCATAACACCTTGATGTTTTCCCATATTTTGCTTCATTTTCCCACTTACTTCTACATTAGAGTAAGAATAGAATTCATCTGCTTTTGCATTAAAAATAAGTTTTCCATCTGTGACCAACTTAGTGAAATACATCTTTTCCAGCACAGTGGTCAGCTGCATAAATACCACATTATTATTTCTGAGCCACCTGTGACCCTTTCCATGCTGCAACACCAGTTGGTGAAATGAGCATCTTGGATAATTATTTGAGACAATCATTTTGTCCATAATTATAAGTAGACTTTTCTTGTCAAGACCTTTTAGCCTAGATCGCACGGAAAATGCAAGTGGAAGACAGGTTCCAGGAAACTGCTTCAAGGGTGCCTATAAGCAATATGTTACCAGCTGCACCAGCCAAGGGCTTCCAAAGCCAGTGACAGGTACTTCCATTCTGCCTTTCACTGCCCCAGCTCCACTGATAATCTGCTCTGGGTCACCTCCCAGACAAAAATGTGTAAGTTTGGGTTTGGTTCCTTTCTGCCAAGGTCTTCATACCTTACTGCAGCTTTAAACACAGAACCCATGCAAACAAGGTCTCTGCAAGTCCAAGAATCACTTGCAGCAGTACAAACAGGACCTTTAAGTACAAACTAAAGATTACTATTCAGCAGAAATTAACCATATTCAAGCAATGATTTTCCAAGCCTCAATCCTGATAAAGTGCTTTAAACTCATTTGTAACAACGCATGAAATCTCACAACTCAAATTTAGTGCTTGACCCCCAGCCCTGCAGGAATCCCAGGAAATGACACAAGACCACTGTTCTGGCACACTGGCACTGCATATTCTGCTTCTGCACGAGATAAAGAGCCAGGTCTTAACTCCAAAGTAGTATCATCCCATGATCAAGCTTTTTTCACATGACAGTCATACACACCCCCAGCTGCTGCAGTCCTGTTCTCCATGGGCAAGGAACTAACTCACAAGAAACGGAGCCACTGACCATCCTTGCCATTGCCAATTGCCCACAAATGTTTAACTCAGCCCAGTCCAATGCTCTTCAAACCTGTGTGTGTATATTCAATCTCACCCACTCTTTAAAAAATATTAAGACTCCTCTAGACCTGACTGCAGAGATGGACCATAAAAAAATAATTAGGTCAAGACAAGGCTATCGCCTCCCACGAGGACAGGCTGAACACACAACAAGATGTAAGGCTTGGAAGAAACCTGACATTTCATTCTAGGGCCCAAACTCCATCCTTCACAGCATTTCCATGCAGACACTGCCACAGGGAAGTGAATCAAACCCAAACCAGCCTGTGTTTATCCTCTTTCTTCCTAGGCCTTTATGTACTGTTGTGTTTCATCCCTTCCCTCCTGCACTACCTAGCATGTCCTATTATTTTTTTCATCAAGTTATCTAATTAGTTTGGGGCCAGATCAACAGATTACTCACAACACTAGGCTAAGCAAATCACCCATGAATAAGTGTTTACTGGATCAATCCCTTAGACTGTCAGCTCTTCTGAGCAAAGACTGTACTTTATTATTCACATGCAGAGTAGTCTGTACACCAAGTGTGTTATATACATAATTCATTTAAAAATAATAATGGTACACTAAGAATGAATAACATGCCAGCAGGAAAGTTTCCTGACTGCACAACCATCAGTACTCAGAACTGCTCACACACAGCTGAGGCTTGGAAAACCAAACGGATGTTAAAGGCAAAGAACTAAGAGTAAGAGTTGCAGTGCTACTCCCAAAAAATTATCAGGAAAAATCTTCAGAACTCTCTGTGCCCCAAATTTGTGTTCTGAAGAAATAACAATATCAAATGCACAACTATTCTCCTTCTCCTACTTGATATACTCAAGGGTACACAAGGACTTGGAAATAGGAGGACAACATAATGTACATCAAACATATGCAATACGTAATTGCATAATGGCATACTTTTCAGTGTCAGACATCTTATTGTGTTTATTGTTTATAGATGAGATATCAAAATCTACAACATACGTAAAGGAAACAGACACTTCTGCACCCCGGTGTGTGGGGTGTGTGTAACATCATGTGAGCTATGCATTGATGGACAATTTACATTTACAGAGCACAGACAGTACACTAGAACAGAAAATGTTTCATGATAAAGTATAAACCTATGACACTGACCTTCCAGCTTTACCATTTAATCTGGCCTTGACCCTCCAGCAACTAAATATTCATGCCTAGCATGACCTCTGGGCTCTTCTCTCACACCCAGTTGTACCTAAGAGTCAGCGAATTAACCCTTTCACAAGCCAATGTTTTGGGGGAGTTGTCTTTTCCTCTTACTATTATGCCAGTGGGGTTTTTTTTCAGTTTGCCATCTACAATAGCCTGGCTATTCTTCTTTCATATTTAAAAACCTTTATGCAAATCAAGCTGGTAGCACAGCAACCTAAAGTTCTTGCATTAATGCAGAGTATTATTCACATATAAAAATTCCATTTAAATCCCATTAAGGTTATGACATAAATCCAAACAAACTAGAAAATGCACAGTTAAGGTGGAAAACTGACATATGTCTTCCAGTCTCTTAGCAGAAGAAAGCAGAATAAGAAACCTATTAGTGTGTCACCCAGTTGGAGCAAGGCAGAGAAGCACATATGTTACCTTCCTGCCTTTTAACTGTTCATTCCATTGCATCTGGCATTCCTTTGTTTTATTTTTCCTTAATGCCTGTGTCCCAGTGTGAGGGGTTCTAGAAGATCATTTTTGTCTGTAAATACTTCTGGACAATATTCGTTCTGAGGGACAAGAGAGGCAGCCGCTAAAAAACAGCTGTAAGCTGGGGGAAAAAAATCAGATTAGCATTTTATATTTTTATGGAGGTGTTTCTGGTGGTTAGTAAAAGTCAGTGACACATATGACATTGTTTGGAGAGTGTCCCAATTAGTAGCACTGCTGCTACAAGCTAGAGGCACCTACTTTTGTTCTCACGTTTCTCCTTTTGAATTCCTGACACTTCATAGTAATGAACAACACTGCAAGGTCTTGGAAAAGACCAGAATTATGCTTCTGCAATATATAAAATGTTCTCAGCATGGCTGAGCTGAAAGAATGGGTATAGGCAGCACTGTCTTTTGGATAATCCACTACAGCTGGTGAGGATGTGGAGTACGGTGGTGCTTCTGGGCACCTATAGCTTGTGCTGCACATACCTGCATAAGCAGATGGATCTCTCTGCCTATTGTGCAAAAAGTTTCATCCTATAGCCCTGCAATAAGAATAAGTGGAGAGGGAAGAGGTTAGTTGAGCTTTTAGTTGCATTAGTCCAGATACAGATGCTACAGTTAGTTGTGAAATTTCAATCAGAATCAGGTCCAGAGTATGTGCCACTCCACGTGTTTGTTACACAGGCAAGTATGGCATAGCGGGCTGTTATTGGAAAGTGTGGGGTCTATTCTTTTTCTTTGGAGTTGAATGCAACTTGATTGCAGTTTTTCTTCTTTTTGGTAATGATAAGTGTACAGAAACAAGCTGGTTCAGGCAGTGAAGCTGTTGTCTTGACTAGAATCCCAAGTTTGATTTGAATTAGCCATTTGTAAGACAGACATACATATGCACACACACAGGCACACACACAAAGCTTTGAAAGTGGTTCCATCTGTTTTTTGGTGAGGCTGGGTGATAATTAGGAAAAGTGGAAATATTTGATGTTCTGGGTTTGTGACCTTCGTGCTGTCATTGAACACTTCAGTCCTAAACAGAATGGTATTAATTGGGGATACAGTAGAGCTGAGGATTAAGGTTTAGAGAAAGGGTGACTTTTTTTTATAATTTAGAGTATATTTTCTTTCACTCTGCCTTGAAGAAGTTATTTTTCCCTTCCTCTGTTCTAAGCAAACATTCTACAAATTATACTCTGAATAAAACACTTCACAGACTTCCATGGAAACAGCAGTTAGCACAAGGAAAGAGTGGAAAGCGCTCAAGGTGACAAGAATACCTTCTGCAGCGCCATCACAAGATACAAGATGAACCCTAGCAAGTACAGAAGAAGCTGACATGACAGTACAAAGCTAAATAAGATCACAATGTTTGGGAGAGGGAGGGAAGAAAGGAACATATGTGCCCAAAGCCATCCGTTCCTGCCAATTATTGAATCCTTGACAAATTATAAACATTCAGGGTCTATTTCAGATGAACCTTCAGCGAAGGTTGAGAGAACAGCTTAAATCGCCAATGTCCAGTGTCTTCTTGGACACTTTACATTTCAGATTAATAAATAACTGCAATTAGACAAATATCTGTGAAGGATGAGAGCTGCCTACAAGTACATACTGTGCTGAAATTCATAGGAGATGCTTTTAGCCTTTGTCCTCAGAGGCCTCTTTCAAGCTATGCTGAACTGCTGCAGAAGTCAGGTCTTCACTGGGAAGAAAAATGGATTACAAGGCTGACCCTGAAAAACACAGAGACAAAATATGTAAGTAGCTATCAACTTTGTGGACAGGTATATTTATGAGAAGCCTTTCCTAAAGAAGTAAGATTTTTTAAAATTTATTGTAGTATTCTCACTCTTTCCAACATCCAAGTGCTCACTGACTCCTATTCCATCTTTTCCTCTCCTATTTCTAAATGTTTATGCATTCTCACCCAGAGACTCCTCCGGAGCTCTGACACTAGATTTTCTTCCACCTAGGATTCCCAGCAGCTCTCTTCCTCAGCTCCACCTTATTCACACCTCAGCTGCTGCAGTCATCTGATCAGCTCCATGGCTCACATCTTCCCATCACATATGTTCCTTCCTCATCAAATATAAGATTGTCTTCCACAATCGCCATTTCCACTGCTGCTCATTCTAGGTGAGCATTTGCTACTCAAACCAAATACTTTTTGTTCCTTATGTTTCCAACCCTTCATTCTGCACAACTATTCTGCTCCTTACCTCTACCCAATATCCTCCTTTCCTGAAATCTCTTTTAAAGACAACATAGAGATGACAGCAATAGGCCAGTTTTGACCTTTCACCTGGAAGAGTCAGTATGTTTTTCTGAAATTTTTAAGGGTATCAGTCTGCAGAGACAAGAACCAGTATACTCTAGTTTTCAGTGCCAAGAATGTAGCTCAGACTCCAGAAATAAAAGGATTAAGGCAGTATGTCTTAATAGGTCTCTTTAGGCACAGATAGGCTGACTTCAAAGGTTTGCAGCTCACTCTGCTCCAACCTTGCTGACATTCATGCCATCTAATCAAACTTGTCACCCAGTCAGATATTCTACTTGAACTCATCTTTATGCTTTCTCCCAAATCTGAATCAATCCAAAGAAACCAGGTATCTTAAACACTGGGGTTCAGAGGTGGAGACTTCCAGGATGACTCATTTTGATATAAATGGATGAAAAAGCTCTTACCCGAGGAGCTCAGCCGGGAGGTAAAGCAGAATAGGCTCCTCAGGAAGAGGATGATGTTTGCATAGCCAAAGGTTTCAGTCCTACACACCTCCTCTGCATGTGTGAGTGACTCTATTGACTTATAACACATTCAAGTGCAGGAGCAGGTTTTTTTTAAGCAACTAAAAGGCTAAGTGATTTGATCATGGCCAAAAATCAGCATGCTAGAGACAGGACTGTTATAACATGCTAGTAAGCCAGTCGGATTGAAAGCCTAAGCTCTGGAGACAGGAGTCACCTTTTATATATTTGAAGTGTGCCCGGCATAACAGCATTCAGTTCTTGATGATGTTTCTGAGTAGCAGCCTAATGTAGATAGTAAATGCCATGTAGACCAATGGGCATGGGGCTTTATACAGTTTTTTTTAAAAAAAAACTCTTGGGATCATAAAAACATCACAGTTTCAACAAAATAGGGTGTGTCTTCCTCTAAATGTTTCAAGCTATTTTCCTGGATTAATTAAAAAAAAAAAAATACTCTGCTAAGAAGCTTTTCCATATCAAAAGTTTCCTTTCAGATTGTTTTGTTCCATTTGCAACTGTCAATGACACCACAGCATACGAAGCATGAGAAGGAACTTATGTTGAGCAGCTACTGTGAGATGAAATAAAGGTGGACAGAAAACGAATAAAATATTACAGATAGCCTTAAAATGTGTTTGAAATCTCTTCACCTGTACTGACCCCAGAACTGTGCTAATTATGAGGATTAGCATGCTTCCTGTACATTACAATAGGTTATTTCAGCTGCTGGAGAGAGATGGTGTGCCCACTCAGACATTAAAGTCCAGCCTACAGATTGCTTGCACATGGAGTCATGAAATAAATGCAGGTGTCCTAACTGGCACAGTGAAAACACCAGTCTATCAGGAGGGAACAGGCACGAGGCAACAGCTCATATCCAAGAATGTATCTAAAACCAAACATATATACTCTCGTTAAGTTGTAAGAGGAGCTTCATTTCTGTCACATCTGATCATCTTCAAAAATTGCATCAGTTGACCTTATTAGTTTCTGGATCAGCTGTTGCCATCCTCTCTACCCCTTGTTTAACACATATAATCATTTTGTGGAAAACTTGTATGGGGTTCAATTCCTCCCAGACTACCTTCTACTTTGTTTTTCTCAGTGAAGGACTGATTGATGATAAAAGGGGTCACATAAGTATGCGTACAATTCCTGACAAAAAAAAATAATTCAGAAATAGGTGGGCAAACCCTGTGCAGAGTTATCCTTTTGCCAGCTGTCCAAACACCACTTCACTTCTGAAGGGCTAAAGCTCTATATAGTTTGCCATAATTTAGCTCCAAACACATCAGAAAAAGTCTCAGTAAATGAAATTCAGCACACATTCTCTTGTTCTGATACTCTTTTAAGCAACACTGCCTCAGGATACATTAGTTTCATTATCTCTGTGTCTATAATAAGATCCTAGTGCATGACAGCCAAAGATTGCCATTTATCCTTCCACAATGACATGTTTCATTTTGGTTAGTGGAAAGGGTACGTTATGTGAGCCACAGCCCTATAACTTCTACTCAGCATCGTATCACGGACATGACATTTGGCCCTGAATGCTTCCCATGAGAGGAGGGCTGCTGTACTGATTCAGAATAAATATTGCTGGCTCGTCCAACAAAAACAAAGTTTCACTTTTAGCTGAACTGTTCAGCACAGAAAATTTCTTTGGGGAAGAAAAGTATAAAGAACTATTTTGGAGAAAACTACATTTTTTAGTTTTCACTTTTGAGGTGCATGTTTCCACACAGAGGACGAAGATGTCCTTAGATCTAAGACATACATTTTGCAATAGAAACAAGTAATTAAGTGCCAGCTTATTTCTGTGCACCAGTTCTGGCCTGGTTGAAACGTTAATCTCTATGATGAAGACTGAAAAATCGAGACTCAGTTTCTTAGTCCTTGGTTTCCTCAACATTTATGAAGAGTACTAAATGAAAAAGAGCAAGAATCAGAGAGCCTACTCTAGATGTCTGTGTTAAATATTACGATATCTACAAATAGATACTCAGCCTCAGCATTAACTAATCCTAAATTAGCATCTTCACACAGTCAGAGAAGAGGTTCTGGCATCTTCAAAGAGAAACTCAAAAGCCTAGTGCTCAGTGGATAAAGTGATGGAGTTGAATAAAATGGTCAATAAAAAATAGTGAGACGAGGAGTATCTGCTGTTTGGCTGAAGATATTTGATGTATGATTTAAGGCTGCTTTAATTATGTGCTTCCAGCTGGAGTTTACCCAGACCTTGAAACTCCTCTAAGCACTCAGCAGTGGTGACATTTAGGGATCATGAGCTAGAAGTGGGAAATATTCTGAGTAACTGCACTTTCTGATGACTCTTTACAGGCACCTGCACCTTCCGTGTTCAAAAAAAAAAAAAGGGGGGGGGAGAAGAGCAGAAGAGCATACTTTTAAGATTATGCTCGTTCTTTCTATAATGAAAATATTATAATATGTGTTTTTCTGAGATTTTGTAGGACTTCATTCAATGATGCAGCAGACCCCTTTCTATTTACTGTGGGCTTGTGCTTTGTGAGGCACACTTAGCTTAATATTAAGGACACGTCACTGGGACAAATTTTAGTAGTTTAAAGTCTGTCCACCTCCTTAGTCTAGAGCACCACACACGTGAGCTATCTAGCCCAGCTTCACTGTTGAAGGGTTTGTGTTGGCTGTCTGTGGAGGGGTAGCTGCAGAACAGACACGCAGAACACAGCAAGCTCCATAGAAACAGCAGAGCTGTCACTGAAGCCATCCAATGTACAGGACCAAGAGGGACTCTGAGTAGCTACTCCAGTAGGTAGTCTGTGCTGAAATCCTTTGTGAAAGTAATGTCTGTGAGCTATCATGTCTATGGAAGGGGCAGGGCAGCCTCTCTGGAGTGGCACCACCAATCCCACTGACAGCGCTGTCCCACCCAGTGGTGCTTCATCTTGCAAGCGGTTTCACTGGAGACACCGTGATATTGATCTTCCACTCTTCTTTCCACATATCCCCTTAGTTTGTCTAGAGGGAGATCAAAATGCAAACCCAGTGGTGTGCCACTGAGGAATAATATTTTGATTTGTATCAAAGATGTGGAAGAAAATTATGTAGAGGAACATCCCATGCACATTCCTCTCAAAGATACTTTTAAACACTGTGTGGAAGACAGGGTAACTTGCATATTTTCTGCCAGTCCCCCAGGTCGATAGAGCTTATAAAAAAAACCCAGCATCATCACTTCATAGAACAGTTAAGGCTGGAACACACCTGTAAGATCATTAAGCCCAACCATTAATCTAGCACACCATGTTCACCAGTAAACCATATCCCCAAGTGTCATATCCACACATTTTTTTAATACTTCCAGGGATGGTGATTCCACCACTCCCTTGGACAGCTTGTTAAGCTGACCAGAAAACAAAGCACCTCTGTGAGTTTATTTCAAAATTTTGAGTACCTTCATGCAAAACATATTGTGATGCCATAGCTGATGCAAGATACAAGGAATAAAATGTTAACATCATTGGTGAGGGAGAAGGAAGTATTTTTCTGATTAGACATCACCATAAGTGTAGTCACTTTTGCTGAACCTTATATTTATTTATGAGAATAATAAATATGAGGTCCCAAACCAGCTTATCCTACAGAAGACGTGGTATTCTAGTCTAAGAGTGGTATTCCAGTCGTCCTCTTACTAAATTGCCCGCCTTTCGCATATTGTCCCACCCCCCCCTCCCTTCCCCCCCCCTATTCTAACNCTTCCCCGCCCCTATCCTAACCACTCCCTAGGGTTTTTCCTATTTGTGCCTTTACCCAAACTCCGCCCATGTACCACCCCTGTGCTCTGAGACCATTGGTCCATGTGCTCTCTCCGCCCCCCTCTTCCCCGGATAAACTAAGGCTCCAGGAAAGGTGCCTCTTTCTGTCGCTCTCTGCTCTGCGTTGGGGTATCAGGCTGTCTGCCTGGGGGAAGCATGCAATGTGCTGGCTCTCTACCTTTGGGAGCCAGCACACGTGCTGGATCTAGGCTTCTGGGAGACTCCATGAAATAAAGATCCTCTGCAGTCCCTATGTGGAGAGCCTCCTCGCCTCCTTTATCGTCACCATGTTGTGGAGCTTCAGCCAGCCGGAGCATGCGAGGGGCAGCCTGGAAGAGGCTATGGGATGTGGCGTAAGCTGCTATCCCCAAGAGGCCCCCTCTGCGCTCTCCTGGAAGACTATGGCATGCCATGCCACTGCAGGAACCTACACACCGCAACAAGAAGACACTTAAAACCAATAAAAAGAATCTCTCTCTAACATGCCTTTTTCTCTTCATAGAGTATAAAGAAATTCTACAGTGACTGTAATCCCTAAATTATTACCATATAAATGTCTAAAGCTAGGTGGAGAGAAGCTCACCCTGTGTTTTAGCTCAGGTCAGCTAACCAGAATTGCAAGCAGCAGTTTGACTCTCTCATGACTTCATACAATTCTGTTCTATTTCTACCTGCAGTTTGAGTGTCTGCAGAAATTTCCTTTAGTCGTGTCAAAAAAGAGCCTCTCTACAGCCCTTGATGATTACATCTTTGCTTAGCAGTTCATCATGAAGTAATGCAAAATATCATACTTAATTTGCTTGACCATTAATGAAATTGTGAAGGGACACAGCTGTGCTGGTACTTTATTATTATATTACCCCTCAGGAGCAGGAGAAGCAGGACTACCTTATACACAGTCCCTTCTGTCTGTGCTACTGCCAATCGTACTTCGGGTGAGGCAGAAATCACAGTCTTTTCACAGTCAGACTGTTTCTTCTTAAAGATTTACACTCCCTATCAGCTTGTTAACATACTGCTGCAAAGCATTAGGTAAGAATCCATATCATAAGTCCTTTGTTTCAGAGACCTTGATTAAAATTTGTAAGATCATATTGATTACATTCCTAGTAAAAACTGACAGCATGGTTGAATTATATACAACATGTTGGGTCAGGTTGCCTGTGCAAAGGAAATAACAGGAAAAAAATCTGCATAACTTGCATTTTTCCTCTGTGTTTTCTTAAATTTTGATCAATACTCTTTAGATGTATTTCATCTAATCAGAATATTATACTTCACAATTCTGAAACAAACATTAGTGGCTGATCTAAGCTTTGTCTCTTAGAAATGCAGGAGGATAAAGTGTACAAGCAGAGATGTAACAGTCTCCAGGCAGCTATTCTGCCCCCAGGAGAACAGCAGCAGCATGGGTCCTTTGGAGGACTGACACCCCCAAGCTCAGCTCTGCTACAGCCCCCACAAGGCCACTAGCTGCAACCTGAGCTCGGGCCACATGCAGGGATAGGGGTTGTGTTATCCAGCTCCCCTCCCCAGAATCACAGCTACCCCCGCTCATATCCTTTTATTTTATTAGCTCTGTGTTCCCCACAATTTGAGACTCTTTCATGGCTATAGGAAGCTCCATCTCCTCTCCCCATCTTCCAGCAACTCACTGCTTTCTAGCTCCAGGCTCCCTCTTAGTCACCCTCAGTCCTATGACACTTTCTGTCTGTGCTTCCTCTCCTTCTTGATGTTTTTGCCCAGCTAGCAGAAATCATTATATCTTTACTCATCCAGCAATAACTAATTCTGCTTGTCCTCGACAAGGAGATTTTTCCCATCTTGCTCTCCTCTCCACATATAGTAAATATTTGCATAATATATTAAGTATGTGGGGAAACCTCAAAAGATTTGGTTCAATGCCTTTTGGATAAGCACCTGAAAAGCTTGGCTGTTTGTGTAAACCTAATCCAAACAATCTGATTCTTGAGTTAATGGTCTGGAAATCTAGTGAGAACAGGTTGTTTCACAGTAAAAGATTTCTCGTAAATTTCGCTTCTCCTGTTGGAATGGTAGGATGGTGAAAATAACCTCTTGTATTGTTTTGACACTTCTTTTCAAGGATTCAGGACAAAGAGGGAAGAAAGTTACCCAGACTTTTCTAAGCCTTATAAAAGTATCAGCTAGCTTAATCTGATGTTTCAGGTGAGAACTCAGAATGGAAGATTACAACATCCAGGCCAATTCAGCTGTTCTTTTATAGCAGTGTTCACCCACTTTATTGATATGCATCAGGTATTGGTAAAATAATACACTACATACTCTGACTGACTGGCTAATAGGAATCTGTCAAACTATGAATGCTATAACAGTCACATAATAATAACACAGCACTACAGAAGGTAATAAATTACATACTTGCCACCATCCTTCACGTATTCTATACGGATCATGGAGTTATGGTTATTGGTTGCAGTGTGTATTACCAGGTCCCAGGGTCACCAGAACAGAGTTAAATGATGTAAGGGAGTAAGTAAAATGATGATCTATGTTCAAAACCAGCACTAGCCTTGGTACCTATTTACCTCATGCAGTATGTTTATATACTAAGTATGAATAATCAGGTTTCCTGAAAAGGAAGAGAATATTGACAATGCCAGGGGCAGAATAGCACATTCCATTTATCATTAATTTTGGATTGAAAACCTTATTTATTTCTGTAGGTGCTGCAGGTTGTGGGGGATTGCTTAGAGTTGGCAAAGTTTCTCACACAGATCTGTAAGACTCTCTACCCAGTACAGTATTTACTTTCTTCACCAAAGTTCATCTGCGACTGTCATGTGGGAAGAAAGTATTCCAGCAGGTCTGTGTGCCACTCTCAGATAACAGCTGAGCCCCAGACCAAAGGCCACAATAATCCTAGATTTTTGTTACTGCTACTGCTCCTACTTGAGCAAAAGGAGCTATTTCTTTCGATTTAGACAATGCAGTATTTGTGCTTTAGTTTGAAGTATCATCCACTTACATTTTATTCATGAGTCCTTTCAACTTCATTCCATCTCCACACTTCAGCATATTGCATATCCACAGATTTGGTAGACCTCAAAGACAATGCTGATATATCATAACTTATACTCCAGGGAAGCACGAGGATGGAATACATAGCGGCTCTGTACAATCAGAGACTGCTTCCAGATTCACAGGGAAGATGGTTCTGAATAGGGAAAAACAAACATAGTTACACAAAATTGTATTGTTAAAAATTCCCAATTACATAAATCAACGATAATTTACACTGTACATGGATTTATAGACTATTTAGGATTGACTGATACAGCTATCAACCACATACTGTCAGCAAGTTATGAATCTCTTGGTGTCAGCAAAAAAAAAAAGGGCGAGGGTGTTACTTTTACATCTGAGATGAAATTGTGTTGTATTTTCAAAGCAGATGTCATCTTAGGAAAAATTACGCTTAGGCAGGAGTTTTCATGTAAATAATTTTCTGTTGGGCAATCTATCGTTGTTTGGATTTTTCCTAAAGTATTTGTATAAAGCCAAAGGTTTCTAAGAGCAGCTATAATGCTGGGGGAGAAAACAGGAAAGTGGGAAACAGTCTAGAGCCCAAATGCCCCAACGTAAGGGATCCCTAACTCCAGATCTCATTTGCTCTTTTACCTGTTTAGCTAACACCTAAAATAAGTAATCTTCTTTGTCCCATCTGCCCCCATCGACTGCTCAACATATGCATTATGTCCAATTACACCTCTGGAAAGCATCAGCACGGCTTGGCGAGAATAACCAGACAAACTAGGCAGTAACATTCATTCTCTTTCTAGGCATTCAGTTTGTCACATATTTATTGCAGAGTGTGCTTTTAGTGCTTTCTGTGTCTGCCCTGCTGCATGTAAGGCCAGACACATCTCTGTACCAAATGCCAACCCAATTTTTTTTTGTGTGCCCCCCCACCCCCCAAAAACAATGAGGTGCTCAAGTGTAATTGTACAGAATTTGAACAATAATCCTGGCTTTCTCCTGAAAATGAACACTAGTGCATGAAAGGTAATATACCCCTATTTTGCTGAGTGCAGGGCTCTGAAAGGTCACACTGGGAGAGAGACTGTGAATTGTTTGGAAAATAGCCAATTTGATTACAATGGGCAATTCTGAGCTTACAGTTTGCTTGTGTCTATCCTGCCTAAAGTGGCATCATTTGTAATAAAAACTGTATTGCAGAAGTGCTGTGGAAGAAATCACAAGCCCAATTTCTATTCTGCTGAAGAATCAGAAAGGGGACTTAAATATCAAAACCGAGATACAACCTGTCCAACACTGCCTACAATAGGGACATTTAAAGCAACCTCAGAAGCATTACACTGATATTAATGCATACCTGCTAAACAGTCACAATTAACAGCAGTTTGGGGATAAAATGAACACTAAAAGCTACTATCAAGTTTCGAAGGACCATTTTAATTTTTACAAATACAAAATTGAAAACAGACAAAATCCAAGGCATTTCTTTGTTCTCACTGTCTAGGTGTAGGACCTATCACTCTCCTGGAAATTGCCATGTGCTTTCCTGTTAACCCAGTGGCTAACGAGACCAATTCGAATTCACACATATAACAGTGATTCACGTGTCTGATTCACAAGTCCTCTTGAACTCGTTGCATGAGATGGCAGGATTCAAAAATCTAGTACAATACGACTAGGTTTGCCTGTAATTCCTGATGTAAAGCATCGTTGTTAGGGCCACTTTAGATAAATTAGTTTTCCCAGACATGCTGTGTTTGTTCTGGACATATTTCAAGATTATGCTTTATTTGTGTAGGGTTTGCAATCATCTGGTAACTCTAACACACATCCACTGGGGTGCACATGCTCAGAAGGTCTGACACCTTGTCCTGGGATGACTGTATGATACTGTATTCACTATCATCTACTTATTGCCCAGACATGAATCCTGTGCCTTTCTGTGCCTTTAAGCTGGGTCCAAGAGAAAAGAGGGGGAAGCCGAGCGAATTCTTCAGCGTGGTTTGTGTTCAAGGACTCAGACTCTCCCGTGTTCTCACCGCTGCAGAGCCGAGGAAGCACCATCCTGCTTTTCCCCAGCTCTCCGCTCCTTTTCTCAGGAGAGAGACGGAGAGTTAAAATTCTTTGCTTTTTAGCTTGCCTGCTAGCTGAGGCAAGGAAGTTTTCCTGGGACTGTGGCTTCTTCTTCTTCTCCTGGGCCTGTTCAGCTCCGGTCTGGAACACCATCACCAGGAGGCCCCACACCGCGGCCCGGAGGGGCCCACGCCGCACCCCGGCTCTGGGGAGAGCAGAGCCACACCCACAGAAAGGACTCTGAATCTACCAGGTCTTCTCCACAGCGAGAGGTTTTATTATTTAACATTATTCATTCTCTCGTGCCTGCATGCACCCTGCTTGTTAAATAAACAGCTTTTTTTTTTTTTTTCACTTTCCTCCAAGAAATTTTTTTCCGAACCTGTGGGGGAGGGGCTGCTGAAACCTTCTCTTAGAGGATACGTTCATTTCAGAGGTTTCCTCCTAATTTGTCTCTAACCGAGACACACCTTTAGAAATATGGCAGCCCTAATTACAGGTTCTTGCAGGTGGGTTGCTTACAGATTGAAGCTCCCTCTAAATTCTTTGCATATTTATAAGTATCTGATTAATGAATAACCATAGGTAGTTGCAGGACTGCAATTGAAACTGCAAAGGACTTGCAAATGACCTGAGTCATTTTAGAGGAAGCCACATCAACCTGTTTTACGTCCCCTTGTTTCATTTAGTCGTATTGGAAAGCTACAGTGCAATCAGAGTTAATCCCTCCAATGGCCTGGTGTGATGGCTGCATAATTCACTAGTAAAGTATTACCATGTGATTCCTTGCTGGAAATCAACTGTTTGTAGCTAAATAATGGGGTTGGATGTACCATCTTAATAGCAAGGGGGAAAATACAAAACAAAATAAACAAAAAGCGCCCCTCCCCAAATTATCTATTATGTCTAGAAGTTTCTTTAGGTTTCTACTCCCTGAGGAGCTTTCTTCAAGTTATTGAGATGGTGGTCAACCAGGAGAAGTCCATTCAACTTCTACCAGAAATAGCCAAAATCTCTTCTCACAGCTTGGATAAGTGGGAAGGACTAACTGGAGACCAAAAATCCCCGCTGTTACAATCTGTTCTTTCAGAAAAAAAAATTCTCAGTACCTGAATTACATAGGTAGTCTCACCCAAACCCTAGAGCTTGATGAAGATCATTCATCATTCCAGTTTTCTGGTATCCAAGCATCTTTTCTTAAATTTATTTTCTTCTGCTGTGTCTGTTTTTGATGCTTTTCATGAAAGATTCTCCTATCTTAATTTCCAATGACACTAAGACAATAAAGAGTAATGTGAAGAATTTTCACCCGATGTTAAGGATTAATGGCCTAGTTTTCAATTTTCAGTTCATTAAGAACTCCTTCCAAAATAATCCATTTTCTGATGGTCAGGAGGCTTTGGTCTAGTAAAAGGCAAGGGATTTTAGAAAGACCTTTTATGTGAGCCATTTAAAAACTGTCATAAATAGACAAAAAAAATATACAAAATAATCACAAATGGAAAACAGCCTGGGACACAGATTTTCAGACTCTTTCAGCTACCGTGGGGACTTGTAATGCATATTTCCAGCATTTGTGGGTTTTTTTTATTTTTTTGCTCTTGAAAACTGTAAGTTAAGCATCATGCCACAGTTCTTTACAAAGGAGCCTGTGAGTGAAAAAAAATCAACAAATTACAAATCTCTAGTCAGGTTACCAAACTTCTCTCTGTCACAAAGAAATGCAAAGAAATTTGCCTATTTATAAACTTTCTGAGAGAGATATCAAGACATTGTTAGAAAGAAGGGCTAGGCATCAACTAATTTTCATACCCATAAAGATTTGATAATGAAATCATTTTTCCAGCCTCAAAAATAAAATCTCATAGAATCAGAGGATAGTTTAAGAGGCAAAGGATCTTCTTCTGCAAAAAGAAACAGGCAAAAATTCAGTTCTGTCTAATGGAAATGTTTCATTTGACCTAGTTTATCATTACTACACAAAATGAAAAGTTGTTTCTGACTGAAAAAATCAATGTTTATAATATTGTTCATAGTAAAGTAGATATTTCTTATTGCACTTGTGATTTATTAGCAAATAATTCACTTAAATTGAACCGCTCATTTTCTGAAATTCGTACAGCAAATCAGCATTTTCCCTTGAAAGAGATAATGTAGAATTCCCATCCCACCACACTGAAGAATGTTCCTCTATCTTCAGGCGTGGCCTAAAAAGCATTGACTTTTCACCTGAGACATTACTGAAGCTTATGGTTCTCTTTCTTGACTCTCTTTCAGTTAGAATCAGACAAACACATCAGGAGAGCATTATTTCCCACAAACCACCTTTTTGAAATATTACATGAAGCAATGGGGAATCTCCTAATCTCAGGAGTGACATCCTCCGTATGTATGAACTGAAGCTGTACTTGTGTAGACATAAACAAGAACTCCAAATTCCACTATCACCTAACTAAAACCATTACCCCTGCTGAATTGTTCCCATGTAAGTGTCAAGTAGTATCATAGTTCATCTGTTCTCTGAGTCATCCTCAGTATATAGTATTTCTAATGTTGAAAACACTCTATTTTCCATGTTAAGTAAAAGAAAGGAGGGCAGAACTAAAAAAAAACAGCTTATTTTTCTCCTTTTTTCGTAAGTAACCTTGAATCAGAAATTTGCAGTTTGTGTCTGTATATCTCATCAAGAATATATGTCATTTCTCTAAATAAGCATCATATATCTCAATAGTAGGGTCAGTTACCCACCCCTACCCCCTCACAGTAGCTGATCTATCAAGTTAAATCACAGGCTTTTTGATATAAGTGTCAATGTAGATCTGGCATTAAAAAAATAACTCACAGTGGGGCAGAAAAACAGTAAACAAGGCAGAAAAAAAAATTAACTCCTTGAGTTCTCAAGTTACTAAAATCCAGAGAGGCTGGTGCACAATTCATGCTGTTATGCAGAGTATATTTTAGTTCAAGTATTTTGAATGCATACACAGTTTTTCATGAACTTATCTTCCCTTTCATTTTCAGACCTCTTGAACTACATGTTGTCTTTCTTTTCTTGTTGTTCTCTGAGAACTTTACTGCTTCAGCTTCCATATAACCTCTTCCTCTCTGATGGACATCATTCCCTGCCCCAGTCATACTCTTCTCCAGATTAAAAAAGCTCAAAATACAATGTTCCCAGAGGCATTTAAAAACCCCAGCATCAGCTAAAACAGAGAAGGCTTGTAGAATCAATAAGACTGAAACTTGACTTGATCAGAAGATTTTTTAGTAGAAGTTTTTTTCCACAAATGCAACATTAAAAGGTTTAATGGGAACAAATGTCCAAGTTCCAAGCCACACAAAACGTTCAGTCAAGCAAGATAATAGGAGACCAAAGCTTCCTTCTCAGAAGAGCCACCAGCCCAATACTAGAGGATTCATGTGTGTACAAGATAAGGCAGCTCCAGCCCTGCTCCAGTGATAAGGACCTGTTCCGAATGCAAGAGCTCCTGCAGAAGAGGCTGAAACCCAGTATGAGATGCAGTGGGGCACAGCCAACACCATGACTTGTTAGGTGCTTCCCTGGAACTTCTCCAGCCCTGAGTGGGCAGGAGAAGTAGCACAGCATGATTGGTTCCCACTGGTCCCTCTTCCCTTGTTCCGCCTCCCTGGGTTTCACACAGCCTCATCTGTATGCCTGTGGGTACAGATGCTCACCAGTTTCATCCTCCAAACCTCGCCTGGGCATAACTTCAGAGGAGTAGGTGACACAGGCCTAAAGAGGGCTGGGAGCACACTCATAATCCACCAGTGTGGACAACAACAACAACACACCACTACCCTAACTCTGACTTGGCCTCTCCTATCAGCCAGTGAGCCCGAGACCCTTTGTCTGATGCATGCATCCTGCTATTTATATGCTGCATGGTGGTTCACCCCAAAGAGGAAAGGTACATCTTTCTCAAGCGCTTTGTATAAGGGCATCTCAAAGACCAGATGCTGTTTCCAAAGATTGTGTCTATGTGTAGCATCCAGACTTTTGTTACAAAAGATTGTGAGTTCATCCCAATACAAAAGAAGTAGGGGAGAAGTACATACTCTCTAAGACTTTGAAAATACATTTTCTTGGTCATATTTAGTAACGTGTTCCTGCGTAAATACTATGGTGCATTTAAGCTCCACTCTGGCTTCCTTCAAAGTCAGCACCTTACTCCTGACAGCAGCTACACAAGACCACTGCACTGCAAAGCTGTGCCAAGAATCAGTCTTACATCAATACGTGGCACATAAAATGCTACTGGCTTGGCAATAGAGAGAGATGACAACACTCATTCCATCTCTCAGTTACAAGATATCTCCATACTCAGGAAGATGACAAAAGACGAGCACATATAAAAGGTACTTGAATAGAACAAAAGTAAGATTATTATTTACTTCAGCCTAAAAGACCTAGTCTATAAAAACCACTTTTTCCTCTTAGAAAAACATTGAGTTTGCAGCTGTCACAGTGAAAGCTTTATACCATGAGCTCTAGTGTTGCTCTGCAGGAAGGGCTTGCTTTATCTACCAGCTTGTAAGTGAAGTGGGATGTGCTGGACAGTGCAGCCACAAAGACCACTGTAATGGGAGAACATGGAAAGAAAAGGACCCTGACAATAAGTACAGTGAAGGGGCACATGTTAGGCCTCCTTGACATACTCCTTTGCTTTAACAGTAAGTGTTTTACTGTTCTCAACAGTGCTTGTGTCCCAAACATTAACTATCTCCCTACAAATAACACAGAAGTTATGCAGTACACACAGACTTAGGAGAGGAAATGCATTTGCTTTAGATGCCAGGCCTTCAACGGATGGTGGATTTTCCAGCTCCAGCCCCAGATTTCAGTGGTCTGCAAGGATGACTCTGGAGAACACCTTCCAGTCTTGCTGTCCTGCTCGTGTTCCCTGCAGACTCCTCCATTTCAGGAAGATCCTCTTTGGGAAGCATGCTTGTTTCCAGTTTATTAATTAGAACTAAATAACTGGGCAAAAGCATAATATGCATATAAGCAAACACAATTAGAATAAAGTGTGGAAGCAGCAAATTCATCTAATGATCAGGTTGATTAAATTACTTCAGATAAACCAACAATTCCTTATAAGCACTGTGCAATGGTTTAGGAAGGCTACAGTCTAGTTTAGCTCTCAGCCTGGAAAATAACAGGGCTTTTATCGACTCTCAGTGCCAAGTGACATATTTAAGTTCCAGCCAAATAGCTGGTACAGGGAGTGTCAATCGCTCCCAGGCTGAAACTAGTGTTGAGACTGCAGCTCTGCTGCCAGCTCCAAGAGTTTGTGCAGATTATTGGTTATCTAACACCAGCCAACCCTTTCTCTCACTGCCCTCTCCCCCTCAGAACTTCCAACAATGGATTACAGTGGATTACATCGGAGATATTTCAATATTTCAACATGACACAGCTTCTTAAATCTAATATTCAGAAGATAAATTCAATGAAATAGCATGATCTATCATGATTCAGCTGTAGCTAGTTGTAGCAAAAATCATTCTTTATTCACTGTGCTCTGGGAGTTTTTGCTCCACATGTATGCTAGCCAACAGCTTCCATTTGAAAAATGCAAGAATATTGAAGTAGAAGTGATCCTTAACTTACAAAGATTGGGAAATAAACAGGTGCAAAAGCAGACAAAATCTGAGAGAAAAGCCAGGGAAAAAAAATGTAACCTTTTTTACTTAAAAAATGCATTTTGGGAGCTCACTGTTTTCCTGCAGAAATACCTGCCTCATGACAGAAATGGCTATGGGATATTTGTTTTGTGTTTGTGGTCTTTGGCTATTAACCTGTTTTTAGATTAGTAACACTTCGTTACTATCAAAATCCTTCCCCTACTGAAACTGGAGTTTTGGCTGCTGTGCAAGGTGCAATTTATGGAAGCATAAACCACACAGAAGAGTGGACACAGCCATGCATTAGAGAGTAGAATTCAGTGCTATCCTCCATATACTCTTGAGAACTGTGCTTTAGTTCCACTAAACTCTTCAATAGCTAAAAGATGAGTTTATATGAAAGAATTAATGATATCCCATTTAACATGAACCTAGGAATCCAGAAGACAGTTACAGAATCTTGGCAAATCATACTAGATTAATGTATTTGAATTGGTGCCTAAAACATTCAGATCAATGTCTTGGGTTTTTGGTCGACAGCTTTTTCCCCTTCAAACTGACAGAGGTCACAGTACATGCAGTTCATCATTTCAAGGCATAAGAATTAGGCTTTGACTAATTGGAAGATTTGCCTGTTATTTAAATGAAACTTGTTTGCAGTTTCATCATCTGTGTGGAATCCAGAAAGGCATCCGACTATCCCATCAATTTAGTTAGCAAAGAATAAATGAATAAATAGGCTGACAATTTTCTCCCCTGGGACTTACACTGTCACTACATTGTTTCTCCATTATTAATTACCTATGTAAAAATAATTTACTGTACAGCAGTATATACTCTATGCTGTAAAAGACTGGATCAGGTGCCTTTCTGCTTGTCTTTCCCTGTGCATTCAATTCTCTTGGTGTCAGCAAGTGATGCTCAACAGTGCATACACTGAGGGAAGAAAGGGAAAATCAAGTTGCAGACATCAAAGGGTTACAGCCTACAGTTTTTGGATGTGTACAGTAATAGGGTTAGTTCTTTTCTATTTTGTATGAAAGACTCATTTACAGCTGCTGTTCTGCTTCAGAGGTTTGGATTCAGACTGTCTTGCAAGCAGTTTGTGCGCAAGGCTGAGATGTAATATGTTAGCAGATGTCACTGACAGGTCAAGGAGTCCTTCAAATACTGGAAGCCCACAGATCGCCTAATGAAAAGGGGCAGAAGAGAAGCCAAACACATTTCTTTGAGTCAGACTTTTTTTACAAATATTTTACAAGTGTTTGCTTTGCATAAAAAAAAATCTTGTCGCAATTTAGAAGAGTAAAATCTTATGAATTTGTTTATTTTCAATAAGCCCATACTCTGCAGATTTATTTCACTTAACTAGTAGGAGAGAGAGGGAGGGAAAAGGGCAGATGGGAGAATTCAGGACTTTCCTGTTATTAAACTTCAGGTTTTCATCCACCCTTCACCTGAGTGCCAGAGGAACAGGTAAATTCATCTGCATCCATTGCACAATTAGGTCTATCCCAAATAAATCCTTTTCTTATGTATCGTCCAAGTAGTTTTTTAGAGTCATTCAAATAATGCCACATTTCAGACTTTGTCATGTGCTTTTTATCTCCTCTGCTGCAGTATTATTAATCCTTTCAAACTTGCAAAAACTAAATCGAAGCAGAAATTCAGTCTTCTCAGTCCTACGTCCCAAAGGGCTCTCATAATTTCAGTATCAGTCCTGTGTAATTTCAAAGCCACTTCACTGACTCTTCCAGGCAACAATTCCTTCACAGCCGAAATTTTCGAAAGTTCAGACATCCAGTCTCTCCGAAAATGCTACCAATAATCCAGGAGAAACACTTTGAGTATTCTCACGAGGATGAGATAGGTTATTTTTTCTTATAGCCCTCTCCTGTATTCTGTAGAAGAATGGTGCTGTCTTTAAAGCACTCTTCAGACAAAGATGTGGCTTTGGGGAACATAGCAGTAAAAATTTGTGTTCCCATTGGGCTTTTTGTATAGCAGAGTGCACTTTTCAGCATCTTGTATATTATCTGCTCCCTGCATAAAGGAATTCTAAACTAAATTCCTTGCGGGACCTCCCTCCACATAATGCAAAACTTTAATTTGTGCCCTCTGCTTCTTGCATTTGACACAGATTCAAACTGTCTTGCATCAACCATTCTTCCTATTCCCTCAAGATCTTCATGGAGCAAAATGATCTCACCTCTCAGTCTTCTCTTTCAACAGAGTATAGCCCTAATTTCTTTGGTATATTTGGGACAACTAGTTTCCCCCTATCCATGCATTATTCTGCTTGCTCGTGCTATATCTTTGTCTATAACTATAATAATTCTTTAATCTCATCTGATCAGAAATTAGGATGATAGTACAGGTATGGCCTGTGCAGTACTAAAGTGGGGTAATTTCTAGAAACTTACACACACTATATAATATTTGCAAAGATCTCTGTAATTTTCTAGACATTTATGCACCAGTTTTAATCTTTCTCTTTCAAATTTCTTCTGCTACTCATGAACTAAATTTTCCTGAGCTGCATTTCTGCATAGTATGACATTTCAGAGTCTGGTCCTCTGTTTTGTCCATCTCCTCATTACTTTAGTTTTATCTAGGTCATTCATCTTGCCATTCACACATGTAGCTTCTTTGTACTGGCAGCACTCCCTATTTCTGCATTATCTGCAAAAATTTTTGCTTTATAGTATTTTCTTCTTCCTTAGGCTTCAGATAAATAGTACGAAGAAGAGTAACAAATCTAGTCCAGTTCTCATCCATGTAATTCTCTGCTCCTCCATTCAGGTCACACCAAAGCAGTATGATCTCCCTGTAGTCTATATTGAGGCCACCCCTTAATCCATTCAAACGCATCACCTCCTGTGCCATACTGCTGACCTCACACATTAGCCTTTTTTGCATTTGTTGCTGTTGCAAAAGCATCACAGAGCCTGCATAAGTTATATCTCCAGCTTCCTCTTGCCAGTTCTCTGCAGTCTTGCCTTAAAATAAAAATTTTATCAACTGGTTAAGACAGGATCATCTCCCTGTTAATCCATGTGCATCCCAATTGATCAAATATTATCTCAGTAAGGGACCCTGGATCCTGCCTCTGATGGGTTTTAATAGCATTTTCTCCACCAGTGCCAGCCATATTGTCATCTGCTTCTTTCTGTCATCTCTGACATGGGAAAGAAATGGCTCAGCACTATGCAATCTGTGGTACTTGAATACCTATTCTCAAAACAACACAGCATGAGGATTTCAGAAATATTCAGAACAATGGCTTGACGATAAGAGATCCAGGGTACACATTACATGAATACCACTTTTCAAAATGACACAGCAGGAGGATTTCAGAAACACTTAGCTCCTCCTGCTCCTTGAGAATCAGTACAACATACCCTGTTGATAGAGCAAATCAGCCAAGAAGAGCTTCATGTAAAGGAACTCTGATTTTTTGACAGGTCTTTTTGCACATGCACACCTCAGAAACTTCCAGCCTCCTGGAACAATTTGCCACTCATAATTCCCTATTCATAAAACCCTATAAGAAACCTTTCAAAGTTTGCTACTTTCCTTTTCCATGCTGAGAGCATGATCTCAAAGCACCTCTTATATGAGGATACCTTGAAATGGTGAGGGCTATGGTACATATTGTCGTATAGTACGTGAAAAGTTCTATAGTATGCAAAAAAGGGTAAACCCACAAACCTCCCATTTCCATTCTGGAGGAAAACTGTGGTGACAAACAAAAGCTGTGGCGGTGATACTTCTTGGTCTTGTGATACTGCTCATCTACTGCGTTGGCAGCCCGCCCCAGGAGAACCCCCACAGTCCCAGGTAGAGCAGAGTTTGTCACGAGTTGTGGCAGGGCCCATGCAGGCATGGGGTGGTTTCTGCTGCACCCTTCTGCCCCAGCTGCCCAGGAAACTTGTGCACACTTCCAAATACACAGGGCTGCCATCTGCAGAGGTGAGGGATAATGAGTCACTGTCCATCCTGATATAATTCTTGGGGCAGTAAATTCTACCTCTGAGTTTAACCTGTTTTCTTTGACCCCTGGGAAGAGAAGTTGGAGCAGTCTGAAAAATACCAAAAGGCTTTGGCTTGTTGGAAAAGACAGGAGTGACTAGTCTCAGTTGTGATGTCCACATTCTCTTTACATGACCAGTGTTTCCCTCCAGCTGGGAACTGGTCCTCCAGTCTGTTGAAAAAGTATGCGGTTTGCAGTAGCTTATAGTGAACATGCTTCAAGTGTGTTTCATACTGAGCACAATACTGCTTTGATGGGCCTGCTCTTGCTTGGTATCTTCTCTTCTTTTGCTGTATTGATCTCCAGGAGAGAGGAGTGTCAAAAAAAAAACCCAAAGGGAAAAAAAAAGAGCACTTCTGAATAGGGTGATTTCTCCAGGCTAAATCCATTCAGGACGAGCCCCTGCACAACACGGTCTGATTAAAAATCCCCAAAGAATATTGTGTGAAGTAACTAATTCAGAGAGCTTCACAATGTTTACGAAGCTGGGGTCCCATATCTGAAACATACCCCTACTTTTATCTATCACAGGGGCTTTTTGGCTCTGACTATTGCTTTCTCTGTGTAGGTTTTATATTTTCCTACCACTAATGGCAGCAATGTCTGCACAGTTGTATTTAAAGTTGTATCAAAGATATCCAATAATGAGAGCACACTTACAGGGAATTTCAAAGTCATCTCTAAAATATAATTTGGGGCTGAAACTCAGCAAGCAGAATCTCATCCCAGAAGCGAATTCTTTTGTAACATTAAGGGGATTGGGGGTGAGGGGGAGAGGGAAGAGAGAAAATTGCTGTGAAGGTGAACAAAAAGTGCTTTGTGGGGAAGTGAAGAGACTACCTTCAAAGAGGTTAGAATCCCAAATATTGAAGAGAATATGTGTGTAGACTTAAATCTGACAGACAATTTTCCCTTTGAAAGTCAGTTCCTGCTTAAGTTCACATTGAGTGTCAAGTGTTTGCCCTTCAAATGAAGCCGAGTACTTATTTTCGAAGGACTGCTCTTCACTGCAAGCACTAACTTTTGCTCATAATTAGTTAATTGTGTGCAAACTCCATCTATTAAATAAACCCATAAGTGGGCTCTGAGCAGAAAGTCATATTCATTTTTCTCACTTCCCACTCTTTTGGAGCTCCCCTGCATGAGGCTGGAGTATCTGATTGATTGAGGAGTTCTGATCAAGAAGCTCATGCTGGACCAACGTGGACAATTAAGAAACGTGAATCCCTTATCACTATCATTTCTGAGGGGGAAAAAATGAAAGGCACCACAATTCTTCTCCCTAGACTCCTTCTGATGTTTCCAAGAGAGATTCATGACCCAGCATTTGAACGCATCAAAATACGACCCTAACAAAACCATGGTAATTACTGTGAGCCTGTGAATCCCTTCCCTTACTTTTGAAACCACGGTTTTTCTGAGAGAAACAAACTGAAGAGCACAAACCAGAATAACCATAAGCAGAAATGGAAATAAGAAAAAGCACCCAGTAAAGCCACATCAGGACAAAATTAACAGATCACTATGGAAGACTTTTATACTTTCCATGCCGGATTGACTGGGAAAAGAAGAGGCAGAAAGGCTTGATGAGTTAGTAACAGCAGCAGCTGGCCAAATGGTGTTGGCCAAGAAGTCAACAAGACTACATTTCCCACACAGAGTGGTGTGTGTGGCATCAGGCCGTTGGCAGGAAGTACTCTGAAAGGAGGCAGGCAGCTGTGTCCAGCTGTGTCCACGGCAGGAGCATAGGAGCAGCCTTACCTGTGCTGACCAAGAGCAGCAGTTGCTGTAATTTAGCAAAGCAGTGATTTCACCGCTCTTTGCATGCTGCGAGAGCCAGACATATTGTTACAGCTGATTCACACACAAATGCAAAACAGGGAATTTGTTGGTTTCCCAAAGAGGACCATTTTGCCTCAGCCCAAATACAAATAAAAAAAGCCACTGGATGGATTTCCAATCTGTATTGGAAAACAAAGAGCGAACTCTTGGTTAGGACCCTGCCAACCATCTCCAGTGTGCTGCCATGCATTTTCAGTTCGGGATTAGAGCCAGGTACCATTGCTGCGACGGATGGCAGCACCTATGACTCCTGGCAGAGATTGCTCTGCGAGAGGATGGATCAGGCAGCAAGCAAGCCCTGCCCCTTCCCCACGGAGCTGCACTCTCTGACAGCTGCCAAGACCCTTTTTGCATACAGGGAATTAAGTTTCACAGACGCCTGTGAGTTCAGTATTGCATCTATTCTGAGAAATTGATTATATCCAGGCCAAGGAGAGCAAGGCAAAAACATGCCTGGAGATCTGCCCAAGGTCACATCATTAATCTATTGGAGAGCTTGAAAGGGAGGAGAGATAGATCTGCTGGCTCCTACTCCTTTGATTAATAACCAAACCGACGTGTCCCCTCTTACGCCCTGGTCTAAATCCAAGTTAATTAAACCAATTTTGGGTGTGAACATTATTAAATCAGTTGAAACCTGGCTAATATCAGATTAACTTGCAACTGCAGATGTAGAGCCACCAGTCAAACTGCAATAACCTGTTTTCAAACAAAAATGCATGAATCCCCACAGTGGTCCCACCACCGCAGCTGGTTTGGTGTTGAATGACACCTCTGCAGACCAGTGCTTTGGCAGTCCTGGGAAAAGCTGTGCATGGCACAGGGAAGGTAAGAAAAGAAAAGCCAGGCTATGCCCAGTGATATGGAGCTAATACAAGAGGATGTAACTGGCAGCTCTAAATTTTCAGTTGAAAGAGTTTATCTTTGCAAAATATATAATATTGCAGCTGTAATTATTAGGAATTGGGATTATCTATTCAAACAGTTGAGTAGCCTGGGGAAGTAAGACGTGGAGGGAGACACAGTCTCTAATTAAATCAGCTGACCTAGTTGGGAGAAACAAACCATGGCTCTCATCAGCCCTTCTTTGTGTCCCAAATGAAAGCCACAGACTTTGAGCTAAGAGCAGGCTGGAAACAATTGCTCTGAGTGTTCAACCTTCCACAAAGCTACCCAGCAGAGTCATGACTTGCATGTGATACAGGGTGTGTAAATACAGGTACCTGAATCTCACTGTAATTCTGTGTTTGCTTTGTTTTATGTTGCCTAAAACAACAAAAAAATTCAACCAAGCCCCTTCTTACTCATCTCAAAGGTTGCCATGTCATGGCAGCTTCTTTGTCTTGACCATCACCACTTAGAAGCTTTTGGGTCAGTGTTTCCTGGCTATGCTGATATGCCTTGTGGCTTAATTACAAAGGAAGCAGTGACTGTTTTAAAGAGAAGTTCCTTTGAGGAACGAAGTGGTGCAAGGAACCTGGCTTATACAAGCACTTGAAAGGAAATACCAGGTGCCAAGTGCTTTGGTCTAGAGGCTGTATTTTCCTGGCTGTGGGCAAAACATGGAAGGGAAGCCAAGAGAAGAGTCACATCAGTACTCAGCATCATTCTTTGCTCACTCCTTTACACTGAAGATCCTTGTGGGTGGAAATTAGGTTCCCATCAGAGATAGATATTGCCAGAATTAGCAGCAAAAAAGTCTGGTCTTGCCATCAGAGGTTCATTAGCATACAAAATGTCTCTGTAAGTGAGAATTGTGTCAATTGCAGATGCTCTGCTCCATTGTCTTCAGAGTTGCTGTGCACAGGCAGAACAGTTCACCCACCCTTACTCTGGGATAATTCGCACTCAGCTCATTGCAGTGATATGGAGAGAAAGACCAGAGAGTGAGGGGTTGTGTAGGAAGAAAGTGCTAAAACTTTATGCAAATTATACTTTACAAGCGTGAAAAACAACTAGATGGAAGCAAAAATCAAGATAAATAGGGGGAGGAGAATGGTTAATTACCTTGCACTTTGCAAGGACTGTGTTAGCCTCAGATAGGCTCTCCTCAGTGCGGGATAGATAATTCCCAACAATATCACCACAGTGCTCTCAGAAAGATAACGCTGAAAAGGGAAACCAATTTTAAGGAAAACAATGTTATTTAAAAAGACAGAGATTTCAGTGTATGGTCATTTTGAAGTGGGCAAATTAACAATTAAAAAGACTCTCATGTGCCATAATCTCTGATTGTTTTATTTTAATAGCTATCTCTGTACAGAAGATTCTCTTCAGTAACTAGAGATCTCATTTCTGTTAATTTTGTGCAACTCTAAAGGAGTCACTGATGTTCATTTGTAACTTGCCACACACCCCCTCCCCCATCATTGCTTCTTCTAAGAATATGTCTCTTGAAAGCACACTGATTATCAGTGGAATTTCTCTACTTACTTTAAGCTTTTGCAGTCCAAACTATAACTGCTGACCAGTTAGAAAGCGGCCAGGAGAATGCATAACAGATATGACATCAGAACACTATCCCCTTTTCCCAACTGTGCTACACACTGTTTCACCATCTGGAAGCACCGAGAAAGACAAAAAAATGCTTGCACGAACCTGCATCCAGACATCAGCTCTCAGGAGGACAAATTTCCACTTCTCTGACTCTCCAATACAGCATTATCTGATGGCCTTGATGCATTTTTATAAAAAATCCTTTATGTGCTTACATACTGCTTAGGCTTAAAGGAGCAGAGAGATGAAGTCAGACCTTTACAGGTGTTTTCTGCTTCAGTAGACTCACGTGAGTATAGACCTAAGTGTTCACTCATGTCCACACATGAAATCTGTGGTGGAATCAGAAATGGAACATCTCTTCCCAGAAGAGCACATTAATGTGCTAACATTAAAACATCCATCTTTTCTAATGTTAATACCAATTTTCACAAACCTTCTGCCATGAGAGTGTTACAGCAGCAGAAAGATATTGGGAACAAGCCCTTGCTTTGCAGCAAAAGCAGCCCATCTAAAAAAGTTACGTATTTCTGAAGAAATAAAAGAGGCGGGAACCCCACAGCCTCTTAAAATAGATACATATACATACACAGAATACTGTTCATTTATGAACTTGACCACTAGTGGCAGAGCCAACGCAGAATCTGTTTTGAAACCAGTGGAAACGGGAAAGGTGGCTGTGTGTCACATCCTGTTCAGAAATGGTCACTTTACCTCTGCAATGAGCTAAATACATTAATAAATAAAGGGCTAAAGGAATAACTGAACCATACAGCTTTCTAGGCTGGTTACATCTAACCCAGACACACGATTTTGATTTCAGGAGACCTACACTTCCTTCTCACTTTGAAACCTGACCTCACTGCTCTGGTTTCTGCTATGCAGAATGCTAATTATCCTCCAGAAATGATACTGCAAGGCTCTGGGTATGCCCTTGCTGTGACTTGGGGGCATGGGTTTCGGTGTTTTAGACATCATTAGGGCAAGTCAAAGTTTTATCTGAAACTTTATAACATGAAAAATTACTGTCTCCCCAGAAATAAATTATTTCTTATACATTTTTCATTTTATAATTTTTTGGGGTTGTCAAGTAAAACAATTTTTCACTTTTCCAGTTTTTGGACTTCTCTATTCCTTTTTCCTCTCCACTTTTAATCCATAGAAGCAAGGAAAATGGGCAGATAAAACTAACATTTAAAAATACTTAAAAGGTGGTGAGAGAAATACCTAATGAACACCCAAAAGCTACAACAAACCAGTTTAAATTTTCTTTGTACATCATTTTAAGAAGCTGATTTTTTTAAATATTTATATTATACACATTGCCTCTTTTTTGGCAGTTCTGATCATAGTATGTGTTCTCAAGACTACAAAAACATTAAACCAGTGTTTCACTACAAAGCCTGTAACTGAGGACAGTTTCCTAGCAAACCCATTGAAGAGACAGTTTCCTAGCAATCCCATTGAAAGAAATGTTGTTCTCCATTCTGATCAAAAGGATGGAATCCATATGTCCACTGAAAATGTATATATCCTTATGTGCTCAAGGAAAATAAATCTATGTATATATGCTCATTTTTTTCCCTTTCATAATTTATTGTCAGAGGATTAGGAACAGCAGAAGAAATAAAATACAAAATGCAGCTAAGGATCACAAAATATTTTACAGAGGTGGATCATAATAATTTTATCCCCTTCTACAAATGAAGCTGTTGAAGCACAGAGAAGAAAAGCAGTGCACTGGAGTCAGTGACTATCCATGTTTCTTAATTCCTGTCACTATTTGCTGTCCATTAAACTTCATCCACAGACAGAGTGTTCAGGACTGGGTGGAAGAAGCATCCCTTGGCATTCTCCCTACTAGGCCAGAAATGAAAACAAGTTATGTCTCTGGGGAAATTGCTTCTACTGGAAGAAGGCTTTCCAAGTTGGAAGGAACAGAAGTATGATTGGGACTTTCATCCCAAACAAGAATAGCCAACAAATCTGACATTGTACCAGTCTGGGGTATTGCTTTGCTGGCCCTTGGAGCACAGGACAAGCCCCAGTGTCCACCTACCAAGACCTCAGTGTTGTAGTCAGATCCCCAAATAAGAAGAGACACAGTTTTGCCCAAGAGCTAGAAAGCTGGCTGGACAATGGTCCAAATTTTTTGTCAGAGAGACTTTGGTATGCAAATTCATACCTTGCAGCTCCAATTCTACACCAAAAATCTGCGGACAGTAATCATTCTCCTGTTAATGAGAAATAGTTTGCAATTTCCCCAGAATGAGCCCAGCAGGAGAGCCAGGTATTATTAGCACCACCTGGCAGGCTAACTTTATGTGCCTGCAAGTCCAAGAACAAGCAGTGATGCCAATACACTACCATTTTTCTAAAATGTGTGGCTCTGCAACTCTAGTGAGCTCCCCTGCCCAGAGGGAAATAACTTCGGAGAAATAAGTGTTCTGGCAAACATGGGAGCATGTCCCAGTTCATCACATCCTAGTAGCTAACACAATCCTTGGTATCCAGCCTATTTATATTGTCTTCAGATAACCCAACTCATAACATTACAAAATCATCTCTTCACAGGGGACATACAAATTACCCTCAAAGGGAGAAGTCAGACTTGATGGTCAGGTCATACAAAGGTTTTGAAGCACTTCTTCCACCTCATTCAGAAATCCAGATACAACAGCCAGCTCTCAAGGACGTTGCTTGGCTTTGAGATATGCCCTGAAGGGCTACAGTAGGTCCAGAAATCAATGAGTAGCTTGAACCACATCATAAACACACTGTAGGCTTTTTTCACCTGTGACAGCTATATTGAGGATAATTTTATATTACTTAAGTGCTTCAGAACAATCATGTGTGAGAGGACGCAATAATGTGAGAATTGTTTATACAGAACCACAGAGCAGACTTTGGCACTGTAGCACACGTAGCAAGTTTTTCTATTTGCTGATGAGTAATGCTGCAAGCCGAGCAAAGCTGCTGTTCCTACAGCTATATTGTGTATGCATATGTCAAGTAAACAGCACTGGTGGGAGTGATGGGCGGTTTCAGGAATGTGTAGCCATCTCCCGCTTGCACTGGGCAGGAGGCAATTTTGGGTCATTCAGAAGAGACGAGGAAAACAGGACACAGTGAAGAGCAGAGCAAGAAGACTATACCTTCCCCTGGTGTTGCCACCTTTCAAGTTCAACAGGGATTTTCCCTCTCTTCCCACACATAGGGGACCCTGGGAACCCAAAGTACAGCAGGCCACCTGAAGGCATGGCCCACGGAAAATTTCAGCCCCCTTGGAAAAGCCAGCAGGATCTGATTAACTGAGTGAGAAAGATGAAAGTGTGTGTGTCACCCGTGTTAACCTTGCTCTTGTATTTATATCTCCTACATTCACCTATCAGCAGGAAATCGTTTTTGCTACTGTACAAAAGAAATTTCACTCTGCTTTGTGGTATGTACAGCTTGTAGCACGATGATCCTCCCTCAAACAATGATGAAAACTCTCCTAAACTCGATTGCTGTGTAGGATTCAAGGAACACTGTGATGTAGGGATATGTATGTCTGTGATATCTGATAGGAAGAGATATATATTTTTACATTTGCAGGATTTATAAGGCACAATTACAGAAAGATCTGTTTCTATCAGTTGTTACCAGTCAGCATCCTAAACAGATAGAGAGTAAAAGCTGAACAGGATTCTAGTAAGGCCTACAGCCCACTCAAGGAATAGGCTTGCACAGGATACAGTTTCAAATTTTACTTTAAAAATCCTATTGATTTCTTTTTTATAAAGAAATTTTTTGCCACTCTTAGCTCAAGGTCAAAGGTTTTGTTTGAAAATTTGAAATTAAAGAGAGAATAACTAGATGAGGTGATGAAATTCACCAAATCACTCATTCAAAATGTTTCTGTGGAGAAAAGCTGCATCCCACCGCTCCTCAATCCAGCACTGCACACTAACCTGACAAGTATATGGTGCACACAGCAGTCCCTTATTGCTCAATTTCATTTCCTTATGGTGCTTGGTTAGCAAGCAATAGCCAGGAGATGCCATCCCCCTTAACTCATTGTAAGTAGCAAAGCAAATTCTCCTCCCTTTATGTCTTGTTTTAAAGGCAAACTCCTTCAACTCCAATCAAACTAACTGTTCACAAGACACTTTGATCCCCAGCATGTACTCCCAACACATGCTGAATAATGCCAGATTTTGCTCCCATAAACAAATCCCAACAAGTGCCACTGTACTGTCTCCAGTCTTGTCTGGCAGTAGTCAGCCCAGGCAGGATCTGAGAGAATCGTTTCACTTCACACACAGCTCTCAGTGAGTGCCACCATCTGCTTTTAGGTGGTTAAACAACCTCTACATTGGGTCTGAAAATACCCATCAAATCTTGCAGCTTCTGACATGGGATAATTTCAGCTTTCTGCTACACCAGCCCTAGCCAACTGTGATAGACTTGCTCTAGACTTATACGAGTGGGAAAGGGAAGAAGTCTGATCTATAGTGGTTTCCTTCAGAAGGGCTCAGGGCCAATGATCCTTCTGCACTCCCAGCCCCATGCACAGACCCTCATCCCCTAAACTGTACTGATGGTGTAAGGGAGCACATGTTGACCTGGGATGTTCAGTTTACCCAAAAAAATGCAAAGAGCAAGGTGGAGCAGGGAATATTCTTAGCCTACATCAGCTTTGTCTCCTCATTTCAGCCTATAGCCTGAAAACACCATCCAGCCCATGGACAAACTGATACAGAATAGCAAAGACATCCAAATGCTCTTTATGGGCTTCATACTAAATAATTTGCCTTCACTCTCCCGAGACTCCTATGAAGACCTAGCTTTAATCAATCCCTTGGACTCCTTCTTACCACTCTGCTAAATAGGGCAGAGCTGGGGACCAGCTACACCTCGTTTCTGCAGCCTTTTCTTCTGCTGGATCAGGACCACTGTATGGTGAAGTGGCTGCCATAGTAGCCTTTTTAAACCACTCCCTGGACATGCCACTCAGTGTCTCACACAGATCTAAGTGACTCGCCACTCTTGAGCCAGCACCTACATGAACACTGACGTAATTATCCTTATCTATTAATTAATTGATCTTTTTTAATTTCTGGCATATCCAAAAATACAGTACTGACGACATTTGGTTATCATACACAAGAGCAAGAGATGACACAGACATAGTAACTCTGACATCATTCTCCAGTACTGCTGAAGAGTGAATTATGAAAAAAATGCCTGGGCATCAATATTCTCCAGATTAAGAAATCACATAGTAATGTCCAAAACTAGGTTACCGCAGCAATCTTCAGACTTTTCAGATCAGATTGGTGTTCTAAATAGGCTTATTTTCTAACTTTTTGATGCAGACAGTTGACAATAATTGCATGATCATAGTTACAACCCAGATGTGGTTGCTTATGGTACTTTTCAGCAGATGCAAGGGATACTTAGAGGCATCAGCTTTACCCCAGCAGAGCTGTAGAAATTAGGACTGGCTTCTTTGCAGGAATTTAGAGGGTATAAATATCCACAGGCAACAGGTATTTATTTCTATGCCTGCAGGTAAAAACAAGTGGTAATAGTAATTGCAAAGCAATACATTTCTAATTGCAATAGATCATACCCTTCAAGGCTAGACTTCGAGATTAGTTTCTGAGTCCTGAAGCATACTAAACAGTTCTTCTAGCAAGATACAGTATGCTTTCAGCAGCATAAAAGAGGGAAGTATACAATACCTGGTTAGAAACACACACACACGAAAATGGGTTTAACACTTCCACATACCAGCTATAGAAGCTTGCTCAGCTAAAATCCAGATGAAGAAAAAAGGTGTTATTTGTTTAAAATGTTGCTGACTGTATGGCACTGCCCACTGTACCTCCATTTCATCACCACACATGGGACAGAATTGGCCTCCTAACACAGTGGTGCACAGAAACAGCCACAGCACAGGTGCTGCCCTGCTCAGTCACCACACACAGACTTTGCTGACAGCTGTACAAGGGCCGGAGCTCGCTGCCAGCAAGAGCTCAGATCAGAGTGCAAGTGCTCACTCGCTAAGCCAGGGCCACTTGTACTCTCTGTGGACCACTCCCAGAAAAAAACACAGACTGAAGCATAATTATTAAGTTGTACAATCTGCTTTTGTGTTTTTGCAAAGGTTATGAAATAAGCGGTCCTTTTTTGAAAACCCCAGGAGAAAGACTCCTTAAGAATCTATTTATTTATCCAGTTTTATCCTACAACTGCAAGCCTTATATACCTTACTAAGACTTTCACCACAGCTATCATTTGAGGTTTTTATTTAAGTACTTCTCAGAATTAAAAAACAAAATCCTCCTTCTCTTGTGTTTACATCCTCCCAATTTGTCCCTTATAAAAGTGCTTATTAAGCCAGCTTAGCTGAAATATTTTTGTCCACTTTTGGTTTTTTTGCTGCACTCTTTCAAACTTTTTTCTGAAGAACTCATTGTCTAGAAACCTGGGATCTTGTAGCAACAATTAACTATGAGAAAACCATGACTCAAACCCAAAACACTTTATTTTGAAGCACGGACCTAGTATCACATTACCTCCTTGCATTCTGTAACATCAGACTGTGCCTCACATGGTGGGAAAGTCCTGAGGTACTGGGTATTTTCCAAGAGAATGAATGGTGAATCACAGCAACTTTAGGCAGAGCCAGAACACAGCTTAGCTGACAGGAGAAAAAAAAATCAACTGACCTGTAACTCCCAGGAAGCTCTTTCAGATTTGGATTCAAGGAAGAAGGAGGCAAAGACAGTAATAGAGACTAGAGTATTTTTACTGCCCTACTGGCTTCTGCCTTTGCCCTCTCCTGGCCTTGCCCTGATGCCTCGTGTTCTACCCTCATGCTGATGGCTCACACTCTTGTTGTTGCACACCATTCCAGCCCCTTATGTCTCTTCTGGCTCTAAAGGCAAGTTGAACCCAATGCAACAGCTCTACAATAGCATTTGTGTCAAGGTGCCCATGTGCACACATATGTATATCTGACATACCTTCCCACCTTGGATGCCTCTAACACGAGGCCAATCCCTGCTGCAGGATTCAAGGCAAAGGGCGTGTCCCTGCATAGGGGAGCGAGTAAGGCTGAGCCATCCTGGTTTCTTACAACTACATGAACAGTTCAGAGTATCTCCACTGAAAATGTTTCTGTATTCAAGCATACACTTCCTAAAGGAAACATCATTTTCTATGGAAGGTACACACCCGTTGCAAATAATAAAAGGGGTACTTTAGCAAAAATCCACTTTTCTATAACATGGCAAATTTTCAGTCAGACCTACTCAGATCTTATTGACAACTCTCAGACTAGGCTTTCAACTAATTCATTCGGGCTATATCCACAAGGCCTCTGTTTATCCTGTGGAGTCAGAGTGTCATTGCACCATCACATCAACCATATCGCCCTTCTCTGGACCTGGCCCAGGTATGTGCTCTGGCCAGTGTGCATGTAGGGCTTCTCTGTAGCTTCCAGACATCCCAGGAGAACTGTGATGGGGAAATACGTATTCTTCAGCTTACTGGTGACATCCAAAGAGATGAAGGGGGAAAAACTGGAGGAAAAGGAGACACCAAAACCTTCAGCATGTTGGGTTGGCCCAAGGCAAACAGGAGCCTCCCTTTCGATACGATCTCTCACAGTTCCCTTCTGTCCAGCACACAGATGGACAAACACATCATGCAACACATCATGGCTCAGCAACTGGCTCACCAGTCGGGCACAAAGGGTTGTAGTGAATGGGGTGACATCAGTCTGGTGACTTGTCACCAGTGGGGTTCCACAAGGCTCCACTCTCAGCCCTGTGCTCTTCAACATCTTCACAAACAACTTGAACACAGGGCTAGAAGGGATACTGAGCAAGTTTGCAGATCATACAAAACTGGGAGGAGCTGCTGACTTCCTCAAGGGCAGGGAGGCCCTGCAGAGGGACCTCAACAAATTAAAGAGTTGGGCAATCACCAACCATGCGAAGTTCAACAAGGGAAGGTGCTAGATTCTGCATCTAGGTAGGACAACCCTGGATGTACAGACAAACTGGGGAATGAGAGACTGGAGAGAAAAAAGGGACCTGGGGGTCCTGGTCAATGGCAAGTTGAACATGAGTCAGCAGTGCCCTGGCAGCCAGGAGGGCCAACCCTGTCCTAGGGGGCATCAGGCACAGCATCACCAGCCGGGCAAGGGAGGGGATTGTCCCGCTCTGCTCTGCGCTGGGATGGCCTCACCTCGAGTGCCGGGGGCAGTTTTGGGCACCACAATACAAGAAAGACATTAAGCCATTAGTGAGTGTCCAAAGGAGGGCAAGAAGATGGTGAAGGGCCTTGGGGGAAGCTGTAAGAGGAGCAGCTGAGGTCACATGGTCTGTTCAGCCTGAAGAAGAGGAGACTGAGGGGAGACCTCATTGCGCTCTACAACTTCCTCACAAGGGGAAGAGGAGGCATGGGCCCTGATGTCTGTGGTGCCCAGTGACAGGACCCAAGGGAATGGACTGAAGTTGTACTAGGGGAGGTTTAGGTTGGATATTAGAAAAAGGTTCTTCATCCAGAAGGCGGTTGAGCATTGGAACAGGTTCCCCAGGGAAGTGGTCACAGCACCAGCCTGACAGAGTTCAAGAAACAGTTGGACAATGCTCTCAGGCACATGGTGTGACTCTTGGGGATGGTCCTGTGCAGGGCCAGGAGCTGGACTCCATGTTCCTTTTGGATCCCTTCTAACTCAGCATATTTTGTGATTTCCTCAGGGCACCTCCACAACAAGTGACAGCAGATCCCAGCTTGGACAGTATCCATTATCACCATGGGGCAGACGTACTCTCTCCTGTTTCTCCTCCACGTCCACTTGGGCAGTGGGCATTACTTTTTTCTCACTCACCATGGCAATTTGCAAATATTAAATTACACTCAGAAGGGTCTATAAAATACCAGCGAAGTCAAGTAAGAAACATAGCTCAGAAATTTATCTTAAAAAAAAAGAAAGGAAACAAACAAGCTACTGTAAAGGCTATGGAATTAAAACAATGTCTTTTCCCAGGTTCATGCTGAGCTCTAGGTGCATGCAACATTTCATGCAAATCAGATGTAATTTACCGTATGATTTGTTTCTTCAATAAAAAAAGTGAGAATATGGAGAACAATAATTTTCCTACATTTTAGCTACACATTTCTCCATAAACAGCATAACTATTATAATGACTTCTCACATGAGCTTGTAGAGTGATTGCCTCTGTGTGATACACAGGCAGATCATTTCTTTATTGTGCCCAGGATGCCTCAGAGTTCAGTCGTAAGGGTTTGTGTGTATGTGCACAAATACACAAGCACATGTAGACCAGAGATAGCCCTATAAACAAGTATATGTTTAACATGTGATGTATACTGTACGATCTGTGTCCGTGTTTGTGTGCGTGTGTGTATCAACCATTTTGTTCCCATTGCTCCTCTCATCCAGGACCACCATATTCCCTCATATAATGTGGCACTGAACCAGCTCCTGGTGACAAACATAGGGCTATGGCTACCACAGACTTCCCAAAAGTAAAGACTTTTTCCCTGCAAATGAGAGAGATTTCATCAGTTGCTATGTGGGCTCATAGGAGTTGTCAGATACAAAATTCATCTGTAATTAGCAATACGTGGCAAGTAAATATAATGGTGTCAGCATAACATGCACTGCTGTTGCTAACTGAAGCCATTGCAAGGCATAATTCACTTCCCATTCTTCCTAATATCTCACAATATGAGAAGCAACAAAATGGTCAGCATGATGGGTCGTTCAGTTGAAAAAGACCTGATCATCAGTCATTCCTTGAGGTCTAAACGAGGTATTGCAGATATGGCATTGTCATAATGTCACTTCCAGGGTGAAAAGCAAAGCATTAAATTTTTTTTCAAAAGCA
Source organism: Rhagologus leucostigma (assembly GCA_013397725.1). Classification (NCBI taxonomy): domain Eukaryota; kingdom Metazoa; phylum Chordata; class Aves; order Passeriformes; genus Rhagologus; species Rhagologus leucostigma. Next base: position 150,568 of record VZTD01000839.1, on the reverse strand, counting down.
TTTTATTCAAATTACTGGATTTTATTAAAAAAAAAATTGAGAAAAGTTAAATTGGGGCTTGGGATAAGGCAATTTTTGGGGAGAAACACTTGTGCGAATATTTCCTAGAAGAAACCTTACCTACAATGTTGGAAAAAACAGGTACAAAACAGAACAAGATGCAAGGTTCTGAAATGCAGAAGTTGCTTATTCCATCTGTAAAATGGACCAGTAAGTTTAGAGACACACACATATATACACAATGTATATGAGTGACAATGAATTTTTATAATAAGCCTGCATGGAATATAGAAGTGAGAAAAATAGGTGGATAAATTACAGTGAACTTTTGATATTATTATATATTAAAGTATTTTATTACAAATACTTCTGTGGTGCTTATTTAGAAAACCCAGGTTGGATGTAAGGTTTGGGAGGGGGAAGTTATTTTGGTAAAGTAGAGCAGCTATTTTCCCAGCTGAATAGTAATGGGAGAATAATAAATTCTTGATTGCATTTTCTTGCTTTTTTGACATTGTGTTTTAGATTTGTCATTTGTATATATTAATACATAATCAGCTTTGCAATAAATTCTGTTTGTGAAACCATTTCCTGATGGTCTTGATAGATTTGTACATAGAAACAGAAAGGCAGGCATCAATAAGACAGGCTTATTCAAGATGTAAAAATGAAAAACTTAATCAAAAATACTGTGTTTATTTGTAAGTTTAGCAAAAAAAAAAGGACGAATTTCAAGTTAAACAAGGGACATGAAATATAAAGCTCCCAACTAATATTTGCTCAGAACCCCGTATTTCAGTTTAATAAAAAAGAGAGCATGCTCAGGCAATGAAGAAATATTGATAATGGCATTTGCCATCTTGGAGAAGGAGGATAATGTCAAAGAGTCGCTGTTGTGCCAGGTCTGCTAAAACCTGATGCATCCTACTCATAAGTATGAGGCACACAGAGACAGTGCTTGTGTCCTTTCAATGATGGACATGACTTTTCCACTCCTTCACTCATCATAGTTCCAACAAATAATGCAATTTTGCCCCCTTGCCCAAGGATGTCCACTCTGGCTAAAATATTAATGATTTCAGACTTGCAGACATCTGGTCTTCACATCCCCACTGTCTTGGGGTGATATGATGTTGTATCCCCTATCACCACGCTATGCCCAGACATGAATCTTGTGCCTTTCTGTGCCTTTAAAACTGAGTGCAAGAGAAAGCAAGCAAGCCAGGCGAACTTTTCAAAGCAGTTTTTGTGTTCAAGGAAACAGATACACACTCCTCTGCGTTCTGCTGCTGGCTTTTCCCAGCTGTTGGCTCCTTTTCTCTGAAGAGAGAGACAGGGGTTTACACTCCTTTGTTTCCCTGGGATGTTGGTTTCTTCTTCTTCTCTTCTGGAACTGTTCAGAAGCCCAGAACACCAGAATCTCACCAGGAGACCTTACACCGGCCTGGATGGGGGGCCCCCCACACTGAACTCCAGCTCTGGGGAGGAGAGAGACCACACCCAGAAAGGACTTTAAATCTTCCCAGGTTTCTCTCCACAGCAAGAGGTTTTATTATTTAGCATTATTATTCTTTTCCTGTGTGTTTGTTAAATAAATAGTTTTTTCCCTCTTTCACTTTCCTCTGAGGAATATTTCTTTCCTGAACCTAGTGGGGGAGGGGTGGCTGTAACCTGCCTTCTAAGAGAGGACATTCAAATTCAGACGTTCCTCTGAATTTTGTCTCAAAGAGGGACACCCACAAAATCCTATTTCTTGATTGGAATCTTGAGAAAACCCACCCAGATAAAGTTAAGGCTTCAAGCCAAGGCTTAAGAAAGTGATGTCTGCAGGAAGCCTAAATAAGTAGCTTCAAATAGACGTGTAACTTTTAATTGACTGAAGTAAAAGTGAATCTCATCCTAAATTCTCAGTCCCTCACTGGAACAATCATGCAGCCTCTGGAGACCTATTAAGGTGCTATGAGGTCCTCGAAACCTGGTACTTTGGCATCTCCCTCAGGATCTCATGGCTCCATGGTTCTCAAGGATGAGAAACCTGTCTGCCACTCCCCTACGCCAAGCAGGTCAGCACTCCTCTTCTGCTTTCTTATTCCCTAAAACTCTTTTGAGCTCAAAAGCAGAGCAGGGGATACCACTCTGGTTTGAGTCTCGGGTGAATGCACAGAGCATGAGCCATTTTCCCCTTTGCAGCATTGCTCTGCCAACCTACTTGGCGTGATACCACTCCGAGCAGGGCAAGCCTTTCACAGCCAGGAGCTGAGTCAGCTTTTCTATCATTCACACATTTTGCAAACAGATGAAGATTTTCTTCAGTGTCTTTTCCATTTGAAATTTTTCACAAAATCATTTTATATATGCAGTGCCTGTGCAAAGATTTTGTTGCCTGTGTTAAAAATTTGGAATTCCAGCTCTTGCAGTGGCATATCCTGCACACTGCATTTTCCCAGCTTGATTGGAGCAGTATGACTGTGAATTGTATTATCCTTGACAAGGGCCAAGTCAGAATCTGTTTCCTGCCAATAATTGACAGTGTGAACTGAAAATTCACTACATTGTTGGAACATTTATGCCAGCAAATTGGTTTTCAGGTGTATTGCTGGTTTTCAAACGCTCCAGTAATGAGGAACATATTAAACATCTAGACTGATTTATAGGAAATGAACCCAGAACAGGTGCTGCTACCTCAGCCCAGGCTTATTTGCTAACAGAATATGAATAGAAATGTTTTATACCAAACTTGAACATCATATATGACAGGATACCTCAGTCCATCTCTCTCTACACAGATGGTTTTTCTTATGAAGCAATTTCTAGGTCTCAGGCTGAACTCTTTGTTTTCCGAAAAGAAAAAAAAAATCAATTTGGGGGCTCCAATAGCTAGCAGACATTTTTATGATAGCTACAATGCAAGTATGTATTCAGAGAGATTTTTCAACACTACTGGAGTAGCAGTAAACAACTTCTTTACTGCCTGATAATGCAGAGATGCTTACTTTCATCAAAATAAATCTTGAACAGGTTTCAGTACTCCTCTGAAATGAGAGGTTCAGGGACTGGGACAGGAAGACCTTGGAAGGGAATGATACTTTATTGATTTACTTAGGTAACTATTTTCTTGGCAGTACTTAGCATGGGTGCAAAACACCTATTATGTGCTGACTGTAATTTTTTATAGCCTTCATTTAAAATGATGAAGTGGTTATTCCATGCTTGGTAGGACTTTGTATGTTTTGCAAGACACAAGCCTGCTTTCCAAAGTCTGCACAAGCCATGTGGGCATTCAGCCACAGATTTTCTGCCGTCTTTCAGAATGTCTTGTCTTTGAGGTTTTATCTCCACACACCTCAAAAAGCACCTTCTCCATTTGTTTGTTCACATGAAAAAATGTCTCCATTCCACTCACTACATTTATAATTAGGAGTAATAATATGTCCTCTATAGCATATTCAGTACAAAACAAATTCCTCCATTTTCCTTCACACAGTTGATACAGGCCCCGCTTATTCTCCTTACAAATCATAATAAATCACATAGAAGGGACTTGGGAGGTGGCCTATTTAGAGCAGACACCGAAAAGCCCTCTTCACCTTCCTTTTTGTCAAGGAATTATCCAGAAGAAAAAACTAGCATATGTGCAGGGAGTAAAAAAGTCTTGGAAATCACCAAATTTAATTCTGCAGAAGGTCTGTCAAAACCTATTTACATAGTAATTAATTCTTCTGCTCCAAAAGCTGGTGTCACTGTCCCATGTAGACATCCTTCAGACAGGTATCCCTCTCTGTGGTCCCTCCCTGCCTCCCCAGGATTGGAAAGGAACAGGGCCACCAAGGGAGCAAACTGTTAACCTATTGTAAAGTTACCAGCCTGACTGATGTATGTGATAAGCTGAATCCACCTCCTGCAAGTCCATTGGCACAAAAAAGAGCATCATTTGATAGAACCACATGTTGGCACCTCCTGGAGCTCAGGGCAGTCTCAGATTGTGCCACAGGAGCAAGAGGAAACCAGGATGCATTTTTCATTTCCCAGGATTTTGAAATCTTCCCCTGCCTGTACCAGAAGGATGCTGTTGTACAAGTGAAGTAAAAAAATCCAAGGGATACAAAGATCCTCCCTTGTAAAACAGGGCTCATCACACCACTTCTGGGGTCTGTCTGAAGTCCACGTTCAACATGCAAACTTTAAAAGCATTCCTTATTGTCACCAGCTAAAGGAGTAAGACAGGTGTTCATCAGCACAAGGACATCATCCTTGTCCCCTCATCACTGTTGAGAGGGGTACCCAGAAGGCACTGGCTGTTCCAGGTAAGGGCTCTTTGTCTGGACCTGACCAAACTTCAGCTAAGGTCAGTCAGGACTGGGATCATTTTGCACTGTCTCTCTGTCTTCGACCATGAATTCCACTATGAAGCTGAGAAAGCTTTTGAAGAAACCTGCTGGATCTCCACTAAAGAAGATTTTGAAGAGGTCATGGATTAGCTCTGAACATTATCACTGTTGGCTCTATGAGTGAATACTTCTTTTGTTTTCTTTCCTGAAAACAGAAAATGGGGGAATAAATGAAGAAACCAACATATGGATAAAATATTTGGCTGGAAAATAGCATCAGATTAAATTTTGCCCTCTGGTTTGCTCTATAGCTAACTGAAGTCCGCTTATGGTGAGATCAGGGAAAATACAAGACACCTAATAGCAGGTCAGGTGAGATGTTACTCAGTAAGCGCTGTACATTGCAAGTGTTACACAGAAAGACGAAATACTTGATTAATTGATTCTGGCAACCTGGCACATTGCAAAAGAAAAATTAACATATATCCTACAAACCCCAGCAATTACAGTGTATTTAATCCAGATTTTTTTTATATAATATAACTGTAAAAAATAATTTGAGAGTGGAATCATTACCAACAAGATGACAGAATTATTAGCAAGCCAGCAAAAGAGAATTAGTTGCTAGATACCATCATTACACACTCAGATGCCAGTAGCAGCTTCTTGGAATTCCAGCTGTCAGCACAAGGTTTAAACTGGTGCTTCGGATAAATGTAAGTACTAATGCACAGAGAAGTTTTCCTACAGACTCACTTCATGCTTCTGTTAAACCATGACAGTCTTCCTAGCAAAAGTGCCCAGCTTCCGGCCACAGGGAGCTGCCCAGTGAGGCTGCCCCAACTCAGCCAGCTGTCCAGCCTTGCTCCCTGGGAACAAGGAGCACCCACATGGATGTATTTTGTGGCACTGCAGAGATAAAAGACAGATTTGCTTTTTTTGTCCAAAGCACAGATTTGGGGCTTTCATGTCCTCTGAACCCACTTAGCTATGTGAAGCATCTGAAACCTTTCCCTCCTGCTCATCTGTGAGAGGTGACAGAAAGCCCAAACCCTGCCATTCCCTGGGGTGATGGGACTCAGCATGACACCTCCAGACCTGGAAGTCATCTATTCCTCCTGCAGGGATTATCTGCCCTCATGTAGTTAACGAGTTAATACTAACCATATGGTTGATTACAGCAATTATTGCAAACACAATGTCTAATGAAGGCAAAAGTATGGTAAAATAATTAGACTTAATTATGACATTCACATTTGAAATTATGTGTCACTTACCCTGCATGAAAGATGAAAAATTCCTCCTGAAACAGAGTAAATTTAAGCTTCCTCTGCATGCCCCAAAGCCAGAATTCCCGCAGCGTTGGAGGAAACAGGGGGATGTCTTTATGAAGCCCCAAAAGTTGAGACTACATAAGGCACCCAGGCTTTTTTTTTTCACCCATCCACAGCCTTTTGGTTTTGTGGGTAACTCTCCCTCCTCACCCAGTGCTCTCACAACTGGGCTGGAAGCTTCAGAGGGGTCAGAAAAGCAATAAGGATCCTGGAAATATTCCCAGAATCCTCCAGTCCCCATGTTATTTCACACACTTGAAAATAGTTCCTCACACTGGCATAGCTCAGGAGGCTCTCCTAGGTCTTCCTTCTAATGGCACACATGACCCAGAGTTTTCTAAGGGCAGTCCCATCTTCCACTACTTGAATAGCTCTTCCTTCTCCTTTGCTTCCCTAAGCAGTAGCCTGTGGCCCAAGTCAATTTTAATTTACAAATAGCAGTCTCATTTTGGAAGTTTGTAACACATACTTGCACATAAAATATTGGCTGCAGTGGGAGAGGGAAATTTCGGGTTGGTGCATTTGTCACAGTGCTCAAAATTCCGGCTGTATCGATTTGCTCAATTCATTTTACAGTGCTATTTTCATTAGCTAATCCTGGGGAGTTCGCTGCCCTGTATCTATTAAGTACACACTCACACACACACACACATTCAGAGTGGGGGAGGACAGATTTCATTAAGAAGCACCACAGACGGGAAGGTATCCAAGTCACTTCCAATACATTATATTAGATCAACTGGAGGTTTTCCTTAGAGTTCACAGAGTTCATGGTTAAAGCTTTTCTTTTGATGGCCTGAGTCATGCACTGCAGTATGTGCTTCATGATCACTGCCTGCTAGCTGGGAAATATTTATGCTATGTGGTTTAAACTTCAGCATGAAAATTATTTTGACAAAATACACAGTAAGAGCACTTGGTCTGCTTTACTTCACGCCACTATGAAAGTGCTTTTCATGTGGCCTCTTACTTTATTCACTGTAACATCTCAATGGGAACCTGCAAGGTTAATCAAGAACCTGTGTATGAATGGATGCTCTACACATAACCTGAAGCCATTTTTTCTGCATAGAGTCACCGATCGTAATTTACGAATGGCTGCTGTAGTGTTTTGTCATCCCTGGGAACATGGGCAGGCATATGGCACATTTTAGGCATGAAAATAATCTAATTTGAAACTAAAACTGCTTGGTACATAGCTAGCAGACTCTGGAGCCCGTTTCTGCGGTGCTTACCCACCACTCTACCCTACCACAAGCAACACTGACAGCTTGCAAAGCACCTGGTGTGCTACAACACCAGCAGCAGAACTGAACGGTGGGCAACCACGTCCAGCCCACCCACAGACTCTCTGGCCAGCAGAAGTTTGTTTCCTCCATGTCCTGCCTGTGCTTTGGTTCCTTCCTTGCCTGAGCCCAGCCAGTGAAGCACAGTCACGGCACCTTTCCCGCACTGTTGGTGTGTCTCACGCCTGGTAACTCTCACTGGGGAAAAAAAGCAGGCAGGATTGGAAACTACAGCAATATATATACACAAATGGGAGCCATCCTCCACTGCAAAGTAAATTCCAGGCAGCAGTCTGTGCCTGTGGCAAATCATGTAGTGATAGTGTCCGGAGGAAAACTTGCCAGTTGTTCCGTGTAACAAATCACACCCCTCGGAAACTCCTTGCATTCCACTAAGAGGAATCAGTTTTTCTCTTTCTAAGTGACCTCAGCTGAAGAAACCATTAATTCAAGAAAGGTGCAAAGACAAACCATGGGATTTTCAAGTGCTGCTCAGGCAACTAAAGTACAGGAAGCATCTGCTTATAGGATTTGTGTTACTATGGATGGGGTCAGTGCACCTAATTGCCACTGTAAAGTGGCAATATTTTCCAGCAATTCACGTGTAAGAGGTTCTGGGTTTTTTTTGTTTTGTTTCGTTTTGATTTATGTTTACTCCATTGTTGTGGTGTGTAGGTTCCTGCAATGGCATGGCATGCCACAGCCTTCCCGGAGAGCACTGCGGGGGTCTCTTGGGGAGAGCAGCTATGCCGCATCCCGTAGCCTCTTCCAGGCTCCCCTCACTTGCTCTGGCTGGCTGTAGGCCCCACAACACGGTGATGATGAAGGAGGCGAGAAGGCTCCCTGCATGGGGACTGCAGAGGATCTTTATTCCATGGTGACAGGCTGATCCCCAGAGGCAGAGAGACAGCACATGGCTCCGTCCCCTGAGGCAGAAACAGCTCACACGGCCTACAGCCCGGGGTCTTATCTGGGGATGAGGGGGGCGGAGAGAGCACATGGACTAATGATTTCAGGGCACAGGGGTGGTACATGGGCGGAGTTGGGGTAACAGAACCAATAGAAGAAACCCAAGGGAGTGGTTAGGACTAGGGGCAGGGAAAGGGTGGGGGGAGGACCATGTGTGGGAAGGGCAGACAGGAGTGGACAAATACAGTGCCACACTCCATATATAAGAAAAATAAGGTACAGTTAGCTCACAATACTAACTGGGAAATGCACACTTGTTATTCATTCATAGTATTTGGAAAGATTCTTCATTCTTACAAAATCCGCATTCACCTGGAGTACTTTTCAGACCATTCACAGTTACCTGAGGTTAGAGTCTTGGAAAACTGCTACAGGGCAGGGAAGGAATGAAGATGCATAGGCTCCCTAACAGCCAAGATTCTGAATTACATCACTGTTCCATAAATATATTCATTTTATTCATGTTCGTTCCTGAAAGAATTTACTGCACCAAGGATGTCATCTTGACTATGTATCTTAGAATTGATCATTTCCCCAATTAAGCTGTTCGGGCCTCAGACTTAAAGAGCTGTCACAGCTGCTGGAAGATGATTTATCTCCTGATGACGGGCAGAGCTCCTGACCAAAAATTATTAATGACAGAGCTTCTTTTTTTGAAATAACCTTAACCCAAGCATATATCTTCTTAGTCACATTAATATCTGAACACATACCCCCAATACTTAGCCAGGTATTAAATGGATGTAAAATCCTAAACCTTAGTCTTTTAATACAGAGCCTTTCAAATGAAGAATAAGAGATTAATCCAGCCCTATTCTGTGCCAGGCTGTACAGCAACTGCTGCTGTTTCATGGGAAATGCAGGCTCTGAACAGTACTTTGTTTTACATCACTCTGCTAACTTCCACAGTGGAACTTCCCCAGGCTGGTCTGGGAAAGGATCCCCCCCAGCAGAAAAAGGCACAACGATAAAACATGACATGTGTTTTTCCACCAGTTCAAGTCAGTTATTTTTGTATAAGTCTCCTCTAGGGTTTAACACCACTCCCACTGAAGTTACTGAAGAGTTCTGCCATTGGCATTCACGAGGCAAGAAACAGGCCCCTTATCAGCATGGGTTTGGGACCACTGCTACAGCAGTAGGGGCCCATTGCTGCCCTGGACGAGAGGACTTTATTACATTTAATAGCTTAGCAAATTTTAACATAAAATAAATTGAGGGGACACTGTTTGTGGGGATTGTTCTATGCACAATATGGCTCAGGTCTGTGCGAAGGCTTGAACAGCAGCATCCTGACGTGGTTGAGTTCTCCTGTACCATGAATGCTTAAAAGGATACAGGCACAAACTCAACCCAAATTTTCTCTAATTTTAATGGCCATAGAATCTTTTGCACCTCAAAAACCACCCTCACAAATGTCAGTGAGAGTGAGATAATTCACACACTCAGCTGAGCAGTTCTACCATATTCCAGATATATGTCAAAACTTCCGTTTAAACTTTTGCTTTAATTAGTTCAAGAATTCATCCAAATGTTTAAAAGTTTTAAACAGCTACGTGTCTTTCTTATTATTCAGTTCCCTTATTATTCATTTTCAAAGGGCCCTCTGACACCTATCAAATCTGATAGACGGAGCAGTGATTTCTCTCAGGCGAGTGTAAATCTTACACCACTTCCCACATGATATTACTTTCCACATGTCTGATGGCTCTGGAAACAAGTAATCAAATTAATAGGGCTATTTAACTTTCATTCATATCTTAGCTGCCACCATAAATTTTCAACCATCAGAAGACAGTAAAATGTTAGTTTTGCTTTATTTGGAGAAGATATTCATTTTCACAACTTCTGCCTTATTAAACCCAGCAGCTTAATTCTTGGGTAAGACAGTATGATTCACACTGACAGCAGTTTCAGTAACCACTCCAAACTTTTGCTATTTACATTTGGTTTTTTGAACAGGTCATATTCCCAGCATTAAAAGTTTATGATGATTTAATAGGGAGACTGTAAATATAATCTACCTTGGTCCGAAAATGTCAGTAGTTAAAAAAATACAGTGGGAACCAAATGCAGCAACACAATTCCTCAGCTGACCCACTGAGCTCCTCTTTGGCTGTATTCATTCCTGGGAACATATCAAAACTGTCCTCTGCTCACTGTGCTGGCTTGTCACTGCCTACTGCAGCAGCTTCAATACATCGTTATTCTTCTGCAAAATGCCCCGTAGTCTCAGCCCAGGATCTGTAAGGGATCGTGTCACTTTTCGGGAACAAGTTTTGCTGTCTTCTGCTCGGCTGTGGCTCAATGGAAATAGCACAGAAAGCTGCTGGTCCAGGGCCAAGGAACTGAGGGCATGATGAGGGCAATGCAAAAGTCATCAACTATACAAATGTATGAGTTTTTACTACTCAGACAAGGTGTAGTAATAGCCTGCCTGTGTGCTCTGAGCACATCTCAGTTGCAGACTGAAATGTCTTAATTTAAATCACCATGAATCATACCACTTTTTCCCCACTGCCCATTCCTTGGAAAGGGTAGGTTTTCAACCCACCCATTGCCCGTATCAGGTCTTTGCACATTTCAGTAAAATAATATTAAGCATTTTCCCCTTCATTCCCCTTCAGCCTCCATCCTCACATGCAAACCTTTCACTCAAAAGGAAGTGCAGAAGAAAGTGTGTAAGAGTTGCTATCAACACTGCTTTCCACATCTGAGTGGACAGCAACTGAAGATCCCACTGGGTCTGTGTGACACGCGCAGCAGCAGGAACAAAACAGCACCTCACCAGTTTTAAGTAAATATCTTGAAACATTTAAAGCAGGTACTAGTTTTAGTGAGGACACTGCACAGTGACTAAATAGATCAAAACTCACTGCTCAGAGTTGAAAACTGCTTGAGCTGTTCTGCATTCTGTTGTAATAAACTGTTTGCAAAAAAGATTATCAGTCTTGTGACATGATAGTTTGGCATTTGCAACTTAAAATTACATTGGACATTTTGCAGCTTTATGATATTGCAAATTCAAGCTTGGTTGGCTAACCATTATCATCTTACTTCTTTCAGAATTACTGCTTCCCAGGCTTCTTCTTCCTCTTGGAGATATGTGTTTCAGATTATTTTCCCTCAGATTTATTATCCTGCAGTTTTCCGGGATGAATCTTAGTTTCTATAAAAACGCCCGCCTACCTTTATAATCTCTTTAGGTGTCTTTTTTATTATCTCATTTTCTCTCTAGTCCTCCTAATTCAATATCCTCTGAATTTTGTAATCATGTTCTTCTCACTTTTTTCTTTTAGATCATTAATGATGGTATTTAATACAACCTCTCTTACACCACTCCTAAAGTACTGCATTATGATTATAACGCTTAGCTTTTAAAAAGCACAATCTATCCATAACTCAAAAAGCATTTCATATGTCAGGAAATTGCTGTTAGCCCATATTACAACCGAAGATGCAAACGATGCAGGTGCTCACAAAAGCTGGTTTTCTTTCTCTGTGTTTCATCTGCAGGCAAAGGACAAAGAGATACAAACTCCTCTAGAGCCTGCTTTGGAGTGGCTAAATGAACCTTCTACTGTGAACACCCCTTCAGAGGACCCCAACACCTCTACAAGTAAAATGAAACAAATAGTAAGATAATATTGCCAACANAAAAAAAGAAAATAAAAAGAAAAAGTCAAGGCAAAAATCCAACAATCACTGTTACTTTCTGCTGCTATTTCACAGTTCAGCCATAGCCTTTGGAATATCACTGTCCAATGGTTGGATTATTGACTGTCCAGTGTGAAGGGCAGTCTGATGAGCAGCTGTGATATATTACAGATATTTTTCAAAGGTGGAAGGAGGTTTGTCTCACTTTCTTTGGCCAAATTTCTCTCTGAATATTTAGATTCTGAATGCCTAAAGTGTCAAATGCTTTATTTGGGTACGATATTAGCTTCTTGTGATAAAATTACAATGTAATTTTTTTGCACTGTTAAGCAGCTGCCATTATCCACATGAAAGCTCTATGTTGCTGATTGATTAAATAAATTATTACCTCATACTCCTATCACCATATTTATAGAGATGGTGTCCACGCTACTGATAGCAAGACCATAGGATAATTTTGTCATTTACTTCATTTAACATGACCCGTGCCTATAGTCTCCTTGTCAGGGAGTTACCCTGCCACCCCAAGCCTTGCAAACGTGCAGGAACTCCTGTGTGTTTAGCAGAACACCCTGTGCAAACACATTAAGATTAGATGAAGGAGTTTTCGTTCCCTGCTACGTTTTAATTAGGTAAAAAATCTGCAGGGAACAAAGTTGAGCAGAAACCTCTCATGGCAGAGCTGTGGCTAGACCACAGGCTCCATACACCTCTTTCATGATGTAAAAACCTAGACAACCAGTTCCCACTTGCAAGAGTGCAACATGGGACCAGAGGATTATCTGTCACAATTCAAACGCAATTCTCTGATAATAGTGACTGTGTTCCACTGTTAGAAGTGATAGACTTACATAATTAGCTGCAAGTGCTATTTCTGTGTGTGTAAAATCTTTTAATTATTTCCTTTTTAATTATTTTAAATTACCTAATAACTCTTTGGCAGAGAGGGATGTATGGGAGGGAGGTAGTGCAAAGCCCGCCATCATTATGAAAGCTTTTCAAGAGCTCCATTATGTGCTGTGAGCATCTGACTCTTTGTAGCATGAGTCACCCACAAAGTCTTGAGCCATCAAGTAATTAAGGTTCTTTAATACAGAGTGGGAGGGGAGGAAGTAATACCATTTGTCGTTATGATCAGTCACATTCCTACAAGTATATATCATAACTGTTTTATAAATGGATTATTAGCGAATCAGATTACAGCACTAATTATTTCTCCCAGCATTTCCTTTGCCCATGTGCTGTGGACTCATCCACTCCCCAGCTATTACTAGTCTTCCATCTGCTTTTTTCCCTCCTTTGCTATCTCACACACATGCACAATCACTTATGTAAACTCACCCAGCACAGGAAGAACCCAACAATAACTGTTATTAGCACTTCAAAGGAAAAAATATTGCTGGTTCTCACTGGAAATCTTTCTGAATGGATACCTGCATGGCAACCTCGGTACAACATGATGGTCGTAACCCAGTTCAGAGCAGAACTGTGAAAGAGGAATTCACAACACAAAGCCATCTCCACGCTGGCGAGCAATCTCAGAAGAAAAGACAAGAATTGGCAGGCCTGAAAAGAAAACCACCTTTCTCACCTTTACTGGAAAAAAACAGGGCTGTTAGGTAAGACATGTTAGATAACTTTTTTTTTCCCTTTTTAATGAAGACTAAGCCCAAGAGAGCTAGATTATTCCAGGAAAAAATCAAGGACAGGACAAAGTTAAAAAAGAGCTGATGAAAGGAGCAAAGTGGAGGGGTAGGAATTAAACTAAAGGAAAACATAGGTGGAATCATAGGTCGTATTTGCTACACACACTCAGTGAAACCTGCTATAATTTTAAAGAGCTCCCACAGGATTTAGCAGCCCCAAGGAAGTGTAATCATTGTTCCAGCTGTAAGTTTTCACAAGAAGAACAGAGATTTAGATGTTTCTGTTTTGCCATTTTGCCTACCCTACAAAATTCATTACAATCATCAAGTCAAAGCCTGAACTGTTACACAATATGAAAAGCAAGGCAAAGCTGCTCCCCTACCCAGCAGGGTAAAACACAACTCCTGCCACAGATTTACTAGACCAAAGGAAAGACATCAGGGTAAAAATTAATGGCTTGTGAGACCAGAGATCTTCTGTCAATTCTTCAATCTTGCTTTTTCCATTTCCAGAAGAAAAAGCAGTCTCGTGTGCAGTCTTTGCACAAATTACTCTGCAGCACATAAGGTGGGATTAACATTACTCAAAATGTTTGTTAGGAATGGATAAAGAGTGTTAAAAATGCTGGGTTTAGGCTCAGTGATAATGATGAATTTCCAACAGACTTCTGCTTAATATCTGCTTAATCTCTCCTGTAATCAGGGTGCGCACAACCAATTCCTTTGTTGAAGCTGTCCCCTCACCAACACAACTCCTCTCTCCATCGCTACCGAAACATTGCTAGTGTTGGATCTGCTCTCCTACGTATTGTCCTCAGCTCAACTATATTATATGTACATCAAGGCAAAAATACAGCTTTCCATCCTGTGTTGGCTTTGGCTGGGGTAGAGTTAATTTTCGTCACAGTGGCTGCTATGGGGCTGTGTTTTGCATTTGTGTTGAGCACAAATTGAGAGTTGATAATACAGAGATGTTTTTGTTATTGCTGAGCAGGGCTTGCACAGAGACAAGGCCTTTTCTGCTTTTTGTACAGACATGTTGGCAAGGAGGCTGGAGGTGCGTGGGAGGTTGGGAGAAGACACAACCCGGACAGATGACACCAACCAACCAAAGGGATATTCCATATCACATGACGTCATGCTCAGTATATAAAGCAAGAGGAAAAAGAAGAAAGGGGGAGATGTTTGGACTTACGACACTTGTCTTCCAAATAACCATTGCACGTGCTGGAGCCTTGCTTTCCTGGATTTGACTGAACCTTGTTTTGCTTTGCTCACATGCACAGCTTTTGCTTTACCTATTAAACTGCCTTTATCTCAACCCACAAGTCTTCTGGCCTTTAGTCTTTCGATTCTCTCCCCAGTTCCGCTGGTGGGGGAGTGAGCAAGTGGCTGTGTGGGCCTGGCATTTGTTTGCTGGCTGGGGTTAAACCATGACACACCCTTAACTAGAGCTACCACCTACATTTCAAGGCATGGCGATATAGCATCAACAAAGAGGCACCAAAAGGGGAACATACACCCATATGCAGAAGGACTATTAGTATGCTTGCATCCCCAGGATGGACAGAGTTATCCCATGTTCAGCTCCACCACCTGCACGGCAGGTGAGGGGAATGAAAGCCTGGCACAGTCTGATGCACCAGCCCCAGCACAAGGAAAGACCCATAGATTCCACCAAAATTTCTTGGCATGTGTCCCACCAGCTTGCAGGGCTCTCTGTGAGGGGCACACTGCAGGAAGGTGCCTGAATTTGCTTTCATAGATGTTTTGCTTATGTTCTTGAGAAGAGGGTCTTGGTCCGGATGGATTCACAAGTGTCAGCATCCCATATTCACCTCTCCGGGAGAATGTGACCCAAAAGTGTAATTACCTTTTCTTTTCTCCAATCCCAGTTAACCTGAAGATGACGGCTGAATTTCTGCTGGCTGAGAAGCATGGGTTCATCCAGAAATATTTCACACAACACTGGCTCTATCCCTCAGTAGGGCTTGATTCTCTTCAAATATTGCTGTGGTACCATTTTAATCAGTAATTACAGACAAAGCAGAGTCATAAACTCCCTCTGAAGTGAGTCCCCCTCACTGGCACTGAAACAATAGCATACGCCTATGGTTGGGCAAATGTCTCAACTCTACTCTCTCTAAGGTGCTACTTCACAACATTAAACCTATAAAACTCAATCATACTCTAGCCTGGGAGAAAAATTCAGTGAAAACTCTAGAGGAGTCAATTTATTTGGAAGTTAACCAGACATATTTCAATCTCGATTGGACATCTAGAGACACAACATAAATTTTTATATAGGTTATTTGATTCTCACACCTCATAAATTAAATAGAATGATCTCTGATATATCTAATGCCTGGTGGTAAAACTGTGGAAGGATGGATTTCTGGTACATTTGTTTCCAGTGCCCTGCAGTTTGGTCCTTCTGGGCATCAGTTAAGGTTAATGTGAAATGAGGGGCAGTGACAGGAGACAGTTTTAAGTCCTGACCAATTTGCAAAGGAAAGTCAGCTTGCTGGGGCCAGCTTACCAGACACTCTGCATAGGACAAAGCTAACAGTGAGTTAGGTACTGTTGCCAGGCTCTGCTCAAAATTGCTGCAAAACCATAGAAAGCTGGGGCATTGCTTGGCAAGTTGAAAGCAAATATTCCAGAAAAAAATTGTTTTCATAGCTCAGCTGGATGACTAATTTATTAGGTTCATTTATCCCATCCAAAGTCACTCACAACTTTCCATGTATTTGCCATTTCAGTGAGCCAATAATGAAGTTTGATTTAAGCTGCAACCAGTATGAAAATCCAATTAAATTGTATCTAGCAAATGTCTCAATCGAATATAGAGTGGGGCAGACATCTAAATCCTACGGTGGGTTCTCGTGTCTTTGACTGAACAATGCAGAGATGAAGTAACGCAGCATGTTACAATTCAGAACTTGACCCACACTAACTAGCTGCGTGATTCATCCTGTCAGGAAGAGAAAAAATGCTCTTATGGACTTGTGGTCCATAACTAGACACAGCCTGCATGTGTAGCACTCACTGTGCAAATACACTATTTGTGTCTCCAAATGTACTGGTAAAGATTTCTTTCAGTAAAACTCAAGATAAAACACCACTTTTTTGTAACTCCCCAAGCAGAACTCACGTGCTCCCAGGAAACAAACACCATCAAATGAAAATTTTTTACCTGTTACACAACAGCAGTGACATTACAGAGGAAGCTACACTACAATCAGAACTGGCATGTGTCTCACATGCAATAACAAGGCTCAGAGCTGTCAGCAGCCATTCAAGTTGTACTGATTACCATCAGCAGGAAAATATGTCTCTGAAGTATTTTGGTCACTTGTTCCCTTTTTTTTTGGTACCCCCTTACTTTCTCCCACTGTTTCACTTCTTTTTAAAATTTTTTCTTCCCCTCCCTTTTCCCTTGCTTGTTTCTTCCAGCCCTAATTTTCTTGCTTCTGAATTTCCTTTCCATGAGCAACCCCCCATGTTTTCCTTCAGCATTTTCTTTTTTTTCTCAACTAAAACTAGGCTTGACTGGTCATATTATAGTAAGATTATTACTAGTGACAGTATGTAACTGCATTTGTTGATTTAGAAATCTCTTACAGTCTTATATTTCTTTCTTGTTTCCTAGTTCATTTGACAAAAAATGGTCATTTTGACAGAGATTTGTGTGCAGAGATTGGTATCATTACTAGGCTTCAGAGTGAACATCCCAAAGTAGTGCAGTGCAAAGGAGGAAAAAGTGGGAAGGAATTCATTTTTCCCAGAGGTCTCATTTCACATAAGGAAGAGAACACTTTATCTGTAATGCTTATCTTGCTTTTAAAGGTTAGCTTTGTAGCCAGGTGGGTGAGCAGCCTTTTATTACTAAAGTAAGCATGTTTCCAGGCTTCATGTGCCATATGGCCCACAAAGAAATAAAACTCCAGCCTATGGGCAGGGTGTTCAAGACCTCTGCTCTAGGCAGCTGCATGCAGCTCTGAATTCTTGGTATTTTTTTCAGAAATTTTATGCATTCTAATTTGATTAAGTTCCTTCTCTTGGCAACTGGTCATTGTCAAACCCTTTTCTGATCAGCAGGGGACTAATACAACCTGGGAGCTCCAGCCCCGGCAATGGAAAACATTGCAGGCACAATGGACGACATATTTGCAAAGAATATCTCCTGCACCTGGACTCCATTTATTAAGTTTGCAGAAAGGACAGCTCCTGCCAAGAAGCCAGACACTCTGACCTTGTTTGAACCTGCCTGCTGCTTGTGGAGCAGGATCTGTAGCGAGCAGGAGCGAAGGAGGGGCACGGGGCACAGTGCTGCTCCTCAGGGACTCGCTCCAATATATGGGGAGTTTATGTTCCAAAGTGTTTTACTTTTAAAGCCTGTATTCTTTCATCTCATCACAGGATATAACGTTGCTATTGAGCTATATTGCTGTGTCTAGTCAGGGCATGTGTTTGTATGCTGGTGTCAATCATTTCCTTCTGTACCCTTCATCGGCTGCAGCTCATGGAGTGGCAGGTGGTTCCTGCTCTCCAATCTACTGATGCTGCTTGGGTTTATTATAGCATTTTTCCCCCTCCTCAAGCTTTATAACCGATCAAGATCTAAAGTCTCTAATAAACAGTAAGTTAAAAGGGAAAAAAAAAATCTCAGCATACAAAATACAGCTTGTATTCAATACTCAGCTCATCTTCAGCAAGGCTCTAGTTTTCCCACTATGACATGAAATTGGACTTATCCCAAAATGCGGTTCTCATTTAGGATTTAAACACGTTAGCATTTCCCTTAATGATCATGCTTGGCTCTCAGACACTGCAGAGATAAGTGTCCTGCAAATAGCTAAGCTGGATAGATACAGATACTGTTTTCCTTAATAAAAGCAAGATCCTTCAAAACAACAGATTACCTAACCAGAGTATTATCTTTCCAAACAAATAAGATACTTACTCCTTTTGCAAAAAGGGGAAAAAAACCCCACAAGAACAAACAAAAATCTCTGTCCCTGGATAACTGAGTTGTCTACTTCTTAAAACTGCTCCTCCCAGCCTGAAAGCAGCACAGTACTAAAGAGTGAGCTCCATCTGATGTCTGCTGGACAACTGTATTGAAAACCAGGCATACCCTTAGGCATTGTACTGACTGGAGACTGCATTCTGTGCATCCAGCATGTGGTCCATTTTGGCCCTCTGCAAAATCACTTCTGGGGCTGAAGCCCACATTGGAAAACCTTCTCATAACCTGAGACTCAGCCATAAGGCTACAGGGGATCAATCAGACTGGAGAGGGGAAGGGGAAATCAGGAGAGTCACCACCCCTTATGCCTGGCAGTGCCTTGGCTGAGGGTGCCAGAGAGGATGGTGAGGGTGTTTGTATCAACATCTGTCCATTAGGAGGAACAGGGACAAGGAACAGCCCACTTATTTTACACTCCATAACACTGGCAGGTCACCATCCCAGGCTTTTTGTAACTGATGGTCTGGGCTGGATTTGAACAAGTTAAATGGAAGTGAAGTGCTGGGTACTATAATTAGTCCAAAGAGGTCCTCAGCTCCTAATTATGTCTACTTTAGCCATTTAGTACTGTCTTGTAATATGGGTACACACTTCTTCCTTTCTCTGGAAAAGAAAAGGAAAAGCTGACACATCATTCAGACATATAAAGGTAAAAGACAATTAATTATGTTTATTTATATTGGACTTGCGGTAAGATAGTAACCAGGTCATTAAAAGCATAAGTAGTTGAACACTCACGCTGTTTATGATCTAGACCTGGAGGTGTGCTGGGGAAAAAGCCTTGAGACCAGAGGATAGGCTGGTGGAGCCAGAGAAACCCCTGCACTGGTGGGCTGCAGGAGAATTTGGCAAACTGGGAAAAACAGACAGGGCATCCCACAACAAGGTAACATGAGTTTTGTCACATTTGTATTTTGCTGTGGTGGTTAATTATTATGACCAACCCTCCAAAAATATACTGTTATCTCAACAAGATAAACAACGGCAAGATATGCCCTTATGTTATGTTGAAGCCAAATACTGGGTACATATGCATCAACTCAGGGCAAGCAGTTTGCTTGTGGTGGGGTAGTTGAAATTCCACTCCCTACAGTTCCTGTAAAGAAAGAGGTAGAGAAGAAAGATCGCATTGATAGCCTGACTTCCCACTGTACTGCTTCCAAGGAAGTGATCCAAGGAAGATCTAGTCAGTCTGAACATACTTTTGTGCCCCTGAACATTATTTGATAAAACTTTAAAAAAACTGTCCCAGTCACGTTTACAAAATGCAGCTCATGTTTTGGATCATTACTTCAGCAACCAATAGATAAAGAAGTATGCTAACATACTGCACAGACCAGGCAGAAGAAATCAGAAGTCAAAACATTCCAGCAGAACTATTTGCACGTGTTTACTGATCTGCTAATTTGAAAGCATTCATTAACAAAAGGGAGTCAATTTGATTTTACTGGACTTTCGAGATCACTTTAAAATATTAAAATTTTGCTCTGCTGCAGCACAAATATTGCTTTTCCTCATTAGAACTGAATTCCACTTATTAGCATAAGTAAGCAAAGGGTACTGTTTTTTCAAGATATATTATGAAAGGAATTAAAAATTTGTGGAAAAGTTGTTTTCCTAAGCAAACCTGAAAGCAAAGGGGGGAAATTTTGGTAAAATGAAATATTACCAATCCTTGTTTTCTAAGAACAAACAAATTAAACAAGGCTCATTTCTTGCTGAAAATTTCTTTTCTGAGGAAAAAAAAAATTAGCAAAAGGTCAATGTTCACTATGTTCTAAATTGGAATAGTTAATTCATTTCTTCCTAATATTCTGTGCCTGCCAGCCTCTGGCCAAAGAAAACAAAGACCTGGTAGACCTTTGCAGATGTTTTAAAATAGTAAAGGTTTCCACCCATAAACACTACTTCTTCCTAGAGCTATAGGGAACACCTAATTCTTCCTTTATTGTCTCTGTTTCTGTGATGACTAGTATCTTCTCATAAGTGGGTTGCTTTTGCAAAAAGCTGAGAAAGGAAAGGAAACTTTTTAAAATGCAATCCAAGCCCAGTATCTTGTCTCACTGGTGTCCCCACAGTCTGGCACAACACCGAGAGCTGTGGGATCAGTAATGGAAAACAAAAACCTCACAAATATTTGTTAGAACAAGCATCTATAACATTATTAGCACTGTAACTGATCATTTTGTTCCCAAGCAGTAACAAATATTTCTGAAAGCCCTGAACAGGGCAGAGACCACTGCATGTAAACTGCAGGCTGTCCAGTTATGAAGCAGGGACAATATCACTGGAGTGCAGAGACTATTGCTATGCCATAAATATATTCCATCACCTTATCATACCAGCTAATTCCTTCACTACTTATGCCCACAAAAATGTCAACAAATCTAAACAAATCTCAAAGCCATTTGTGGATAAACTGTAAGCAGAAAAAAAGTCAGACAAAACCAGTCCTGGCACGTAATTCAGGCAGCTCTGCTTAGGGGTCAGATTTATGGCGAACAATGCTGTAGCACATGTAGGTATCCCAGATCAGAGGCAGCCTTTATCTCGGAATACAACAGGCCTGCTCAGATTTAAATATGTCCTAGCACAAGCACACCAGTCCACTCTGTCATTGGGTCAGCCACCACCTTACTCATCAGTAACTTCCTACCTACTCCTCTATCAAGTCTTCGTAACAGAAGGAATGGGGTTTTTATCTGACTTCATCATCATGACCAATTACAGCTTTCAGAATTGAGTGAGGTTTGCATACTACTATATAATTTTTGTTAAAGTTGGCTTTGCTCCAGTTATAATTATGAGACTGGTATTTGTTTAATTTTGGGCAACTGAAATAATAACTTTGTGAAATTTATCTTACTTTAAGCTCATTTTCCCTTATTAATGGGGGGTGGGGGAACTTGCCTTCTCTCTTGCTATGGCTTTGCATAGATTCTAAAGAGCTCAAAAACAGCTGAGCACTGAAATTATCTGGAATTATTTACAGCAGGCTTTGCTTAACTTTGAAGGGAAGTTTAGAATAATTTTTGTTTTACTTGAAGTATTCCTTGTATCATAGTAGATGCACAGGACCTCGACAACCTCAAACAGATTTGCTCCAAAAACACTCAAAAATATAATAAAGAACTTTGGGAGAGAAAAAAGAACAGAATCGATGACAGAAGAGACAATAATTTCTGGCAGGTTCCCAGATCAATTACGTTCCTGCTTTAGCCCTAGGTTCAGAAGGTAAATTTAAAATTCTTTTAAAAAAACCGTGGTGTCAATACTCAGAAGAAATCATCTGAGTCCATGTGCATTTTTGTACAGTTTCAGCCTGGCAGCATAGAACCAGTAAAAAAGATTTCTAACCTGGCAGGTCAAACAGCTGTTAGTCAAAGTCTTTCTCAAAATATGTCTCTGTGTGGTTTTAGAAAGAAAAAACAGCACAGAAAAAAAAAGGCAGTAGACAGTAGACAAGACTCAGAAAGAAAAAATAGCACCCATAAATCTAGTAGACAGGTTAAGTTTGTATATGCTATATTAGAAAATAAGCATGTTATTGACTAATAATAGACTTCAGTGAGAGAACTGGGTAATGTGAATACTAACAAATTATCTGTGCTGATAAAAGCAAAGAGAGTGATACCTGATTTTGAAGGGCAATGTGATATCTATAGACATTTGTTCTAAGTAGTATTTGTGGCAGAGGATGCTGCTGAATCATATAAATTTGCCTTTCCGGTATAAAAGCCGAATGTTTCAAGTAGCAGGTAGTACAGGTAATTAAGCACGCAGCTCATTAATATTGGTCCAAATGCTCTCCTCTGTGAAGGTAAAGGGGAACACCACCACGGATTCAGGATAGCGAGCACAGAGAGAAGTGATCAGGAGCCTAGCAGAGCACCTTTGCTTTTGCTTGGAAGGAGGGAAGATCTACAAGCCCAGAAGCAGCAGGACTCTCCCTGCTGCCCCGCCATGCAGACCAGGCACAGGCAGAGCACTTTCCTGAGGCTGGGATGGCTAAAGGAGCTCAGTATGCTTAGGCACACCACAGTGCAGGCATGCCACAGAAGATTCAGCTCTATATTTAAAAAAAACAAACAAGCAAACAAAAAAACCAAACAAACAAAAAAAAAGAAAAAAAAAGAAAAAAAAAGAAAAAAAAAGAAAAAACCCAAACAAACAAAAAGAAAAAACACAACTAAATTTAGGGAAGTTTAGGAATTTAGGTGTGTACAGGCACATCAGACAAAATTAAGTTGCCTAAACATCTGTGTCTGTCTGCACAAGCTGTCCTAGCATACTTGAGACATCTGTACAGGGCTGTTAGGAATCATACAGGACCTGCAGAGGTCCTGCACATTTCTCAAGCAGAATATCCCACAAAACCTAAAATTACCTTTGACACCCTGTGCAGCAACAGGATCTCATCAGCACTGCCTTGGCTCCCATCATTGCTGATGGCAAGCCAGTCAGAGCACCCAAGGGGCCCTGAGACACCTGCACGTGAACCCTTGCACAAGGTGTCTCAAGCAGCAGGTCGGTCTCCTGCACCCTGTCCCTATGAGTGACACCCAGCTTCTTGCACTCCACCTTCATCTGCCTCGCTGCACCTGCAGCAGCACTGGTGTGCAAGTGGCCACGCCTGCAGCAAGCCTTGCTAGTTGGTGTCCATGACTGGAGAAAGCCAACCACTTTCCAGGGCTAAAATACACTATAACTAATTAAGTGAGTTTGAGACGTATTTCAAAACCTATTAAGCAGAAAGCTGTGCTACTAAAAAATTTAAAGGGCTGACTTAATTCCCCTAAGGCAACACTTTCAGCTTTGAAAGAATATAACTTTTTAGTCAATAGGTTCTGAAATACATCTCAAAGTTGCTTAATTAGTCAGTTATAGCTGAGTTTAGCTTAAAAAGGGGGCTGTGGGGGCAGTCATTGAACAACTATTATAGGCGTGACTCTGCAAAAGTGATGCTATAATGTTGATACGGGAGGACCTCCGGCTAGCTTGTGTGTGAATTCTCTGAGCTTGCTGATAAAGAGGTATTTTCAGACACCTAAGAAGAGCTCAGGTTATATTTGCACCTGAGTATTTAAATAAAAGCCTTATATTGTGTCTCCTGAAAATCTAAATTCCAAAAACTTGTCAAATGTTCCGTGCCAGATTCTCATGGGGTGTAATCTAAAGCAGCTCCTTAGCTTGCCAACAGCTTTCCCAATATACATCACCAAAAAGACCTGGCCAAATGCCAAGATGTTTAGAAAAGCAGTTCCTTTTCTTCTTCAGTTTCATTTTCATATACCTCTGCACTTCGCACTTCACTCAGCTACAGAGTAGAAACAGAAGCAACAAAGTGCTCAGAATTAAAATGTGCACTTGCCCTATTTTCCTTAGCAAAACAGCAGAAATTTTGTGAGCTAGCCAGTCCTCCGAGACTTCCAGCCCCATTTGGCAAATTCTTAATGTTTGGATAATAAAATTATGAGACAATTCCCACAGGTATATTTTTCACCTTTTTAATATCTTTTATATGATGTATTACTTTCATGTGATGTTTCCCACAGTTCTGCTCGGATAAAACATAGAAAATTCATTGAGTAACCGTCTCCTTACAAAAGCCAGCACTGGCAGTGTACATCTGCTGAGGATGAATCCGAGATCATGTTTCATCTAGTAAAGCACAGTACAGAAACACAAGGTGTCATTTTTGGACTCTGTGACCTAAGACTTTGAAAGTCTACACCTTGCCTGCTGGAAACTACTCTGCTGTGGTCTGTGTTGCAAACAAGCCTTGAAAATCTCCAGACCTCATTCTCCAAGTATTTACATCAGCATGCATCAGGAATGTCTCGGTTGCATTCCCTGACTCTAACATGTGGGCTCAGCTGAAGGCCGCATCTGAAAAGCCTGATGTTTCCAAAAGAGCAAAGATTTGATGACTGATACAATTTTTTCTGCCTCTGTCAGAGGTATATGATAAAGTCTCAGAAAGAAAGAAGACACAAACTTATTTCTTGAAACACCCACACAGCCTTGCAGCCCACGCTCTGCAAAATGCCCCATCCTGGAAGCAGGCTGCTGGGTTGACATTAGTGTAACTAATACATGAGAACACGGGCAACATAGACAAGAAAGGGAAACACCCCAGCTTGTGTTGTTGCAAAACTAGACAGAATGTGAGCAAAGATGCAGCTGGCTACCTGAAAAGAGAAAAAACATAGCTCTTTCTATCCCTGGCCCTTTAGTGCACTTCGGACAGCTTTCTAGCCAAGCTACCTTCTGGGCAAGAAAAAAAAGAAAGAAAGAGAGTGGCACAAAGCTTATTATTACCCTCTATGGAGAGCCTGGAGATCCCAATCGTCTTCTTATCTTCTCTTCCTGCACAAGCAAACCTGGGTGCATCACCCTCCATGTTCATCAGAGGAGGAACAGAGCAGGCAAGACAAGAAAGGTCACTTCGGACATCTTGCAGTGGGGTTGCCTAGTTGTGAGCCACAAGAGAAGCAAGAACAGTCTTGGAGAGTTGCCATGCCCAGCCAGCCACCAAGCCCCACGCAGCCACTCACTCACTCGCCTGCCAGCGGGACTGGGGAGAGAATCAGAAGGATAAAAGCTGGAAAACCCATGGGTTGAGATAAAGACAGTTTAATGGGGAAAGCAAAAGCCATGTGCACAAAGCAAAGCAAAACAAGGAATGATTTCACCACTTTCCATGGGCAGGCAGGTGTAAAACCATCCCCAGGACAGCAGGGCTCCATCACATGTAGCAGTTATTTGGGAAGGTAAACGCCATCATTCCAAATGTCCCCTCTTGTGGCTGCGTGGTGCTCGGTTGATGGCTGGGGTTAAACAATGAGTGAGTTACTTAAGGAGAGAACATGTTCCTGAAGAATGGGAGAGTGAAGCAGATAGGTGCATTTGTGCCACAAAGAAAACCAGTGGACTGATAAATGAGCAAAAAGCAAAGGAACTTCAGTCCAGATTCTCTGGATTTCCTGCATCTGCCCCTGAATAGCACATCCAAGTGTGTGTAATGTCATATTACAATTCAAGTGACCAATCAATATTCTTCATTATTTCACAAAAAATTTCACTTGCCTCTTCCTTCTCAAGGTGTCCTTAAACAGTTAAGCAGAATGAAGAAAATTTTCCAACCTCCTGTGTATAAGTAACTTTATATATTAAATTATACTGCCATCAATTATTAGATGAAGATTGTCATTAAATATTACAATGAAGAATATTATCAATATTGCATCTGACACAGATGAAAAACCTACATATATGGATGGATGTAATCTGTTGTTTGGTTTATGAACTTGGAGTTCCCTAGACTGTGTCACTGATGACACAATATCCCCAAATGGTGGATTTTGTATATGATACATCTGAAAGATGTGCAAAAACAGATGTAGCCAGACAGCTCCCCTTGGTTACATACATAAGGAAGCTTCACAGAGCAAGTTATTTTAGCTAAGGCTGGCAATAATTTATTCTGAATAAATTGCCTCTATATCTGTTTCAGGCAGCAGTGACATAGAAAGAATGTGAACTTTTTTGTTATATCAACTCATTTTGAGCCAAATTCTGCTTCTTTTTGAGTATTTGCCATTGCAAACATAGAAGACATGTGGATCTAGATATTAGCACCTTCTAAAAGTTGGCTCAATAAAAGCTGTTTAGCACTTAAACATGGAAGCTGTTGTCAGCTTCACAGATGAGTAACTCATTCCAAATTTTGGAAATGGAAATTCTGATCTGATGTATATTTCAGGCTTATTAAGCAACTATATTTTCTAGGCCACAATTCAGTTAAAATTAACTCCAGCTCCCACACTGTGACAATCCACACATGATTATGGAAGTCATAAAAAATGAACTTGATGTGGGTTCTTCTACTGTAAGTGGAGGAAAATGTACCCTGGAGCCCAAACTCTTCATTCCAGAGAGCCACAGGACAAAGAGAATACCTAATCACACTGCCTTAGCTTCGAAATAGAATTAAAAAGAAGAATGTGTTAAACTTTACCCTAAGAAACACTTTTTCTTTTCTTTTTCCTGTGATTCCATCAAACACTGAAACAGAGACCAATAAAAAGACACCATTGTATGTTTATTGATTCTGCATTTTCCTCTGTCCTCTAGACTTCAAAAGGGAAATTGTAAGAAGGAAAAAAATAAACACCTCAGTGGACAAAGCTTAAATCAGATTTGAGATGTTTATTTCTGGGATATTAAACTTAAGAGTCTTTCCAATATATCTCCTTTTCAAATTTTTTCTTGCCTCCTGAAAATAAGATCTGCTGAAGATCTCCCTGTCGTTTTGAAAATGTGGGAGTTATTTGTGCTGCTTCTCTCTCCACATCTTCTATTGGTCCAAAACTCACTTTTCTTTCTACTTTTCATGTGGTTTCATCACTACTGACACAAGGTCTTTTTCCTAGTCACAGCACCTGAAACAGTTTTGGTCAGTTTCTCTGCGTTCAAACCTACCTCTCTGAAATTCCATCTGCAGAAATGCTATTAATTTTTCTTAGCTTAGCTCCACCCCTCCTTTTTGTTTTTAACTTAAGCCTAATACAATCCTAATGAAATCAGTGAGAACTCTTTCATTTGACTTGAGCTGGACCTGATAAACTTGCACCAAAAAGTTTAGAGAAGATTGTTCAAGTCTTCTAGCACATGGGCTTAATGAGTGAAAGTCAGTAACTTCACAGCTGAGGTGTCAGACAAGAGAGTTCCTGTCCTCAGCAAGTCACAGTCTCAGGGTACCAGCCTTTAGACAGGCTGCTTGTTTATCACAGCTACAAAAAGATGAGGTGATGACATTTAGTTTAGAATACGCCTGAGCAGCTGTCTGAAAACCTAAGGTGCTTTAGTGACTGAGTGTTAATAAAAATGTTTTTCATGCTATCAATAATGTATTGACAGTGTGGGGCTGCCAGTCCCACACTTGTTCTGCTAATTCACTCCAGATTCTTGCACGTACTGGTGGACCAGGGCCAGGACAGAAAACAAAAAAAGAACAAAACAAACCCCATCCCTCTTGAACACTCTGCCCTTTCCACTCTAAACGTGACCATTCTCCTCTCTTTGCTGGGAACTGATGTTCACAGTGTGACTAAGAAAATGATTCAGTCCTGAAAGCCGCTATGTGATTTAGCAAAACAAAGGGCTGACCTCCCCAGCAGCATCAGCAGCAGCGGCACCAGCCGCTCTTGAAATATCTAAAAGGCAAATACATTAGTATGTTCAGCCACCATGCTGGCTAATGACTAGACATTTTTGAACATATGGGATCATTATTCCAGCATATCATCAGTGAACTTTCCAGAAAAGCTAATTAAGGGGTCCTTTAAATGCTTACCACAAAGTTGGGTTTTACCAGAGCTCCTCACTTGCATTTGAAGACTTAGCAGTTTTCATCTCCCCTGCTCTCACCACCTTTCCATTTCCAGTGATTGCTGAAGATGAGTAAAGCTAATTAAACAGATTTTAAATTTTTTAATCATAACTTACCTTTACTTTTATTTCCTATGCAGAAAGATTTCATTTCCCGCTGACACAAAAAGGATTTAGAATGCACTGTGGCCAGTGTCTACTGACGGTTCATCTTCTGAGCTACCTTCCTTCATATACATCTCTCCTGTAACTGCTTCTCTACTTTAATGGTTATTGCAAATGACTTTAAAAGGTAATTTATAGATTGCAGGAAAGAAAGGTCATTTTCCTGGTCAATAGCTCCTAACAAGGGGTAAATTCTATGGGCAACCCTTCCTGCTGATCAGAATAATTTGCTAGGAAATGTGTAGATGACCAAAACCTCCTGGAAGTCCGAATGTAGAAACAAGACTTTTCACTTCCTTGCAAGGCAGTTTTCCTTTTAGGGTTGTATCCTCTCAAGATAAAAGCAACAACCTGCAAACCTGAGGCAGGTGAAAAGATTATTATCTACTTTGTGAATCTCAATCTGGGGCACCTTTGAGGAGATAAACCTCTCAGGATTTTAAAGTGTGAATGCAGCATTGCCAGTGTTGTGACCTCTAAGTCCATAGAAAATGCTAATAATGGAAGTGTGAGCTATTTAAATGAATAAACCCGTCAGTGATAACTTGAGTCTTCATTGTTAGTTAAACCATTGCTGGTAACTTCAGCAGAAGCACATGGGGTTATTAAGCTTGTTGGATGCACTGAAAGACACTGGGAGGGGATGGCAAATGTGCCTTCATCAGGATAGTCTCAGGGGAAAGGGCTGTCAGGATGACTGATAGTAAAAGACATTTTCCCATCTTTCACTAAATTATTAAAATTCTCCTTTAGAAGTTTCAAACAAAAGCAGTATCATAGAATCATAAAATATGCTGAGTTAGAAGGGACCCATCAGGATCATCGAGTCCAGCTCCTGGACTTGAGCAGGACACCCCAAGAGTCACACCATGTGCTGAGGGCATTGTCCAAACACTTCTTGAACTCAGACAGGCTTGGTGCTGTGACCACTTCCCTGGGGAGCCTGTTCCAGTGCCCAGCCACACTCTGGGGGAAGAACCTTTTTCTAATACCCAGCTTAAACCTCCCCTGACTCAGCTTCAGGCCATTCCGTCGGGTCCTGTCACTGGTCATGAGAGTGAAGGGATCAGTAACTGCCCCTCAGCTTCCCCTCATGAGGAAGTTGTAGACTGTGATGAGGCCTCCCCTCAATTTCCTCTTCTCCAGGCTGAACAGAACAAGTGACCTCAGCTGCTCATCATACAGCTTCCCCCAAGGCCCTTCACCATCTTCGCTGCCCTCCTTTGAACACACTCTAATAGTTTAATGTCTTTTTTATATTGTGGTGCCCAAAACTGCCCCCAGCACTCGAGGTGAGGCCGCCCCAGTGCAGAGCAGAGCGGGACAATCCCCTCCCTTGCCCAGCTGGCGATGCTGTGCCTGATGCCTCCCAGGACAGGGTTGGCCCTCCTGGCTGCCAGGGCACTGCTGACTCATGTTCAACTTGCCATCGACCAGGACCCCCAGGTCCCTTTCTGCAGCGCTGGTCCCCAGCCCCTCATTCCCCAGTCTGTACATACAACCAGGGTTGCCCCATCCTAGGTGCCCAACCCTATAATTTGTCAAGGTCTTCATTTTGACCAGGCTGCTCACATTACAAAAATGCCTCTGATTCTGGTGGTCAGGGCAAGGTGCAATCAGCCCGATGCCGTGTGCTACAAGCCATGCTGTGGTACAGCACTGGCTGGGCTGCACATGGAGGGAGAGTGACGTCAGCAGAGCAACACGCACCTCCAAGGGTGCTGCCACGTAACCCCAAACCACAACTGGCATCCCCTCTGGAACTGTGCTAATGAGTGAGCAATGCTTTGCAAAGGACCTTCTCCAGCAACAGAAAATAAAATAACAACAGGAACGCTGTCTCTCAGAACACCAAGAAGTGTATGTAATGCTTGCTCTCATTCTCTAGCTTTTAGCACAGAAATAGTTTAAATACCTTGCAGCTGGGTTTCTCTCACATTTTTAAGTGGTAATAACTTTTAATAGATATCTTGGAATAATAAATAACCATTAAAATATGTAAATCTAAATGATTGAACAAAAAGATCACACAGTAATTTATCTAACAAAATATCTCTAGATTTTTTTTTTTATAAAATAATAGTTTGAGAAACCTTGATCCTCCAAACGAATATATACTTAGAGTCAGAAAAACATCACTTGCTTCTGTAGTAAGGCGATTTATAGGAGTAGACCCATGCACACACTGAAGCACTTACAGGACTGGGAACTAAGTCCCAGTTAAAAAAGAAGTTAAAAAGAATCTGAAATGATTGCACACATGTACCAGAACAGTTCATATGTATTGTATCCTAAGGAATAAACATCCCTGTGTCAAGCTGCATTGCAGAAAGATGTGCCGGGCAAATGGCAAGGGGACTGGAACATAATTCCTCCCACCGTCACCCACACACATTGCCTGGTAAAACAACAATGCCAGTGTCCTTGCTACTTCCACTTCAGATGGATGTGATCACCCAGTAGAAATGTCAGCAACTTTGCCCCTCCAAAGATTCAGCTGCCTATGAGTAGATATTTTGACAGGAAGTCAAAATAGGTTTAGTTCCAGTTAGAAGGGAAAAAAGTTCCAGTTAGGAAACAAAATCCCCTCTTGTGTTGCTGCTCTGCTTTGCCTGGCTTATTTTTCTCCTGTTCTTAGTCCTGTCTGCTTTGGCCTGGTCTTTCTCCTCCTCCCAGGGCAGGAGGAGGCCAGGAGGTCTTCTCTGGAGCAGGGGAGATTGCTCTGATGTGCCTGCTTACCCAATGCCCTGCACATCACCATAACATCAGTCACTTCTGCATGTATGTCACTAAACATGTATAGAGGGTCAACATGTTTTGCAGCTTATGTAAAAGTGTAAGAGTATTACCTATTCATGACAAGTCATCTAACAAATAAATGAGCCAGAGCAACTCTATGCAGTATCAGTATAGATCACATGACAAAAAAAGGGAAAATACAAAATTCGTCAAATTTGTACCTGAATATAGATAAACAGTATAAACTGCTCAGACTCAGCAGCTAGAAAAGACGTAATCAAGGGAAATTATTTTCCTTGTGGATTGTCACACATTTTTCTGACCTGTCAAATATGAAATACCTGCTGTTTTCTGATAAGTAGCGAGCATGCATCCTGATAGGAAGTGATGTTAAAATCTCTATTACTTTGCAATGATCTGTGTATAATACGACTTTGTCTCCCAGACCAGAAGATTTGCTCCCACGTGAAAATGGAAACATGGTGATTCAGAACTACCCAGCCCAATTTGGACATGGATATTATATGGGTATCTCAGGATTTTGGCAGTTTTCAGAGCAGACTTCATACAAGCTACTAAAATGCAAAGTATCATCAGCTTCCCAGTAACAAGGTTCTAAAATGCAAATAAACATAAATACGAATATAAATAAGTTAATACTGCCAAATAACCTGGTAGCTCATCTCACAGGTCAGGCTGGTCCCAGTGTGCCATCCTAGTCTCTGCCTTCACGGACCTAGCCCTACATACCACCCATTCAAAGCTTCCCACGTCTGTCTGAGCATTCAGTAGCCAATGTAATATTCACTTGCAAATTAAATGATGGCTTAAAATACTGGAGCTAGTCTAATGCACACCACCAGAGTACTGCGCTCACAAACTGCCTGGAAAACCAGGGAGGAATAAAAATAACTGGAAACCCAGGTCACAGATCATGAATGCGGGTGGGGGCAGGGGGAAAGACTGTGGTGTCTGCAACCACACAGAAACCTAGATGTCTTTCCTTTGTTGCTTTTTATCTGAGACCTCAAGATTAAGACACCTATAGTCCAGTGTTTACATGAATAGTGCTACAGGCATGTTGTGGGCTCAACTGAGTTAAGCAGGGATAGGTATTTGATACCATTTTGGATGACTTGCAGTATGAGGACTCCAGCTGGGAGTCCAGAAGGGCAGAGATCTCTTATAGGTGATGCTGTGGCTACCCTCTGTGGAGGGCTCAAGTACCCAGAGCATCTCAGGCCACTTTGAACTGCAGACTGTAATAAGAGTAGTTACCTCTCAGCCTGAATCCTCCATACACCTGCCTGCCTGTGTGCCTTAAGACCGGGAGAACCTATCCTGCTGCCTACACCACCTTTGGTGAGAGGAATAATAAACCATTCACAGTAGGACTAATGAAGAATGAAAGCCCTATTGCTTTAAGTTGTATGTGTTTGGCAAAAAATATTATCCATTTATGAGAACTAGTAAGCTGAGTGTCCTCCTTCCCACTTGGGATTGCATTTGAGAAAGAAATAGAGAAGGTGGAAGAAAGTTCGAGGTCTTCTACCTTTTGGGAGATAGGGGTTTGTAACCAGGATACCATTTCTTAAAATATATCTATTTAACTGAGAGAATATGAATAGATGAACTTGCAGAAAAAAAACCTAGTTCAATTCATGTCCTACTTATTTTAAGGATATTAAGGACACAATCCTTCGTCTCTAGTAACCAGATATAATCAATAATTTCTTTTGCTTAGAGATTTTTACATTGTCTCAGGACAGAAGAGAGATACAGACCCTCACTAGGATTTCTATGCTGCTCAAAGCCTTGGATATCTGAGACATACCTGGATATCTGATACCTGGCAGATATGACACACAGACTATGAAAGATCGGGAAATGAAGACGACATTGATAGTTAAATCCTGGTTATACTGATTTCAGTGGCAATTCTCACTGAGTGCTGGTTAGAGTTTCACCAAAAGAGCTTTAAATTAACACAATTAGCATGGTTAAGGAGCTCTCTCATTTACTTGACTAGTAGTAATTTCTGTCATCCTTTTTCCCTTTAAGAGTAAAATTAAAGATCTTTTGCCTGCTTTTCCTGAGTCCTTCAGCAAGGACTCCAAGCACCTACAGACAGAAATCACGGTCAAAGGATCAAACATTCCCGTCACTATCCACTGATTCCCTGGAAACTCTGCAGGGAAGAGAAGGTTACACGAGATGAAGGATCTTGCATGCCCAGCACCTCCCAGGACCTGCCAAATTGCTCTGTGTATGCATGTATATAAACTCACACAGTGGTTTAAATTATACATGGTACAGCAAGCATTTTGAGCAGGATGTTTTGCTAAGCAGGGATTCCTGCATGCTTTAAGCCTGCAATATAAGAAAGAATGGACAATCAGTAAGGGAAACTTTCTATCAAATACTTTACCTAAGAACCTCTCTGGATAAATAAAACTCCATTTCTCGATGTGGAAGTGAGAGAGACAGGAAGCTACGTGTTAGAAGCAGATACTGCATAGAGACTCTCATCAGGTGGCAGGAACAAAGCTACTCCACGAGTCACCTGGTGGGGGCTTTTGTTCAGTTTTCATTAGGATTTCTAAGGAGTTCACTGAAAGGGAAAAATGAGGAACAATGATGCTCAGAATTAAGTACACAAAGAATACAAATGTATTTTCAAAAGCACAGATGAAGCAATGAATGCAAGCATGTAGAAGGGGTGGTGCAGCTTCGACAGACCACAGTGTCCCAGTTCAGCTGTTCCCCACTTTCATGAGGATTTCAGGGGGATATTATGCTCATAAACACATCCCAAAAAACACAATCTCTCTCATTCTTCTGTCCATCTCCTTCTAGTCTATACCTCCAGTTTCCTATGAGGCTCTTTCTTTCCCGTTTTGTTCAATAGAGAATGGCCTATGTAGCCAACAATAAAGTCACATGGAGATGAAACTTATTGTTAATGATGTGGAGGCCAAATTATTATTTAACTTTTAAATATGAACAATACTTGGCTCCAAATCTCATTTAATCATCATGGATATCAATTATATTTTTTCATTTCTAGACCTGTGAAAATTTCATTTCTCCAAATGAGCTCAGTAACCAACCCTTAGCCACTTTAAAAAAACGTTCTATTCTCAGATTTTTTTAATATGGATTATGAAAACATTAGTTCAGTGGAATTTATATGGCCTATTTGACATTCTTTTCTCTTTAGTTGGATTTGAGATGATATTCAAAGCTGGGGCTCTTTCCAAATGCTAAAATATTTGTTCTCTGAATAAATGACCATATGTGTGAAAAGATCAGACATGGTTACATCTTTTCTATAGTGACTGCTCGTTTATGATGCTAGCAGTCTTGCATTATACTATTATTTTTTTCACAGTGTGCATTTCATTTCTGTAGATGAGACTGCAATGTTTCAATGCAAAGATACCCTTAGGAAAAGAATGCAAACATTTCTAAATTTTGTACATTCACCACCAAACACTTGGGAATGGGAACAGTGGACAACAGTGAGCAATGTCTTTAAGAGGGAGCTTACCTCTTGAAGGAGGTGCTCCATAGGAAACTCCTTATCAGCCAGGCTCCGTTTTCAAGGTGTATGGAGGAAAAGGCTGCTTTGGGTGCCTGTATTCCTGCTTAAAGGCTGGCACAAAACCTGATACTGGTGGTAGACAAGAAGATCTGCAGTGTAAGGGTTACACTCTACCCTGGTGCAGCCTCTGGTCTCAAAAGAGGCACCAAAAGACCTACAGCCCTAACAAACCCAGGGCAGGTCTCAGTTCCCACCACTCTTCCCTGCCTTTCTCTGAGCAGTAAAAGAAACTGCCATCAAATGCCATACAATAGCACCAGTCTCTGCATTCTCAGTCCTTGCTGGCCCTGGGTTTGTCTCCCAGCATTTGGCTGGGATCTACCTCCCAGTGCAACTGTAGAGCTGAATTCCCAGCCTTGAGTCCTGACACACACAGCCTGTTTGTAGGACTTTGCAGTGGCCCCAGCTGGTGCAGAGAGGTGATGACTGGTTTTTTCCATCCATGGTCTGGATGAGCAGCTCTGAGTGAATAGCCTGTGCAGCAGCTGTGCAGCTGGGGCCACGTCGTGGGATGGGTTTTAATTTCCCCAGCCCCTCTTCATTCCACCCTCTCGGGTTTTATGTGGGTGGAGTTTCACTTCAGCCTAAATGTCTAAATCTGTTGCCTGAGAAATAGGTGCAATCTGAGCCCCTTCCTGTATTCCTGTGTTCAAGATGCTGACCGCAAACACAGTAGGTTTCATGGTGCTAAGGGCCACCTGTTGAAAGTGTTCAAAGGCTCCCCCATCCACTTGCGTTCCCCACTGCCTGTTTTCCTGCCTGTGACTCAAGCGTCTCTCTCCGAGCCACTTGCCCAGTGTGTCGGGCTGCAATCATTGCAGCGCTCAACCGATTCAACATCTTGAAAAGCTAATTAACTTCATAAAAAATTCATATAGGCATGCAAATACTGTGGCCCAGATAAATAATTAACTGAACTCTTCCACACCAGCGCCA
This sequence comes from Rhagologus leucostigma, assembly GCA_013397725.1. Lineage (NCBI taxonomy): Eukaryota > Metazoa > Chordata > Aves > Passeriformes > Rhagologus > Rhagologus leucostigma. The sequence continues at coordinate 115,479 of VZTD01000839.1, read as the reverse complement.
GCATGCTCCAAGGCTGCCCTCTCTTGCCAGGCCTGCTCAACAATTATTCAAGACATGCGTTTGATGATTTTCGTCAAGGTGTAAACCTACGCGGCAGCTTAATAAACAACATACATTGCACAGTCAACATTGATTTACACATCTTCTGAAGAGATGATGCATGAAATGATCAGAAAAGTCAATAATGCAAGCAAAATGTATGGGCTTGAGATAAGTAACAGAAAACAAAATCAATGCCTTCCAGCTATTATCATCATGAAGTAGAGTTCATAATAGATAACATTAAGTTTGAACAAGTTGCATCATTCTAATACCTGCAATCAGCTGTCACTTCTGACAATAATTGCCAGAATGGTAGTCGTATACGTATATGCTGGTTCTACCTCTGGTGCTAAACGCATTTAGCTGAACAATCAGGGCAAACAATCTGACGAGCCAGATATTTTATTATTCTGACATTTAAAAAAAAGCACACTGCAGAGCCCATTAATCATGACCTGTATAGCCATGTACATACAAATATTCCACTGAAGAAAGCCAAAAACTTGCTACAGGCCTTCTGGAATAAGAACTGGAGGAAGATGAGATGGTGGATGGGATCACCCTATTAACAATGACTCAATCACACAGCTCAGGCAAGGATACACCTCAGCTTTTTATCCAGAGCTTTACATTGGACTTATCATATGGCTTTATATCAAGGATTTCTGATAGCCTCAGGATGCAATCAATATGAAAGCAACAAAAGAGAAAGCTCTGACCACTGTGGGCTTGTCAACACAGGAAGCTATTGTGACACATGGGAAGGTGTGAATGCAGAGTGCAATGGCTCTGGCCGGTTTGGAAGCTGATAGTCTGACATGCAGTAAAAGTAAACTCAAACAAGGCTGTCTAAGGGTGGGAAGAAGTTTCTACACGGAGAGCTGAAGTTAAACATCTATATCACAATAGCCCTCAAACCTCCTTTTGAAAACATTTCTCACAGTATTTCAGTGTGCATAACCTATGCCACTACATAAAACCAGGAGGAGTTGCCATCAGCACGCAACAGAGGGTGCCAAACATGGCTTGAGCTATTTGTGGAAACAATTGCCCTGTCTGCTGCACAGAGGGCTGGTAATGACAAACAGAGTTGCTTCCCTCCAGCCAGGAGCATGAATTTGGCTTCATGCATTCATGATACAGCTTCGACCAATTGACAATTATTCAATGGCAATAAAAAATACATTGGCAGTCTCAGTCCAGCTCCTCACAGAGCCATAAAATGGTCACAAAACCACAACAGTGATTGTGCCCTTTTAAGAGCAGCAGAGACACAGAGAGGGAGATGGGTTCCTCCTCCTCCCTACAAAGCAGGAGCAAAGGTAGAGCCTCACCAGGAGGTGGTGGTGTGGGGAGACTCTATCAATGTAACCATAACTATACTTCTGTCTCTAACACTGAGGGGGAAAAAAGGAGAATAACGATGATGAGGGGATGATAAGGGAGCTTTGGGGAAACTGTGCCCTGAGTTGCTGTGTCACAGCTGAATGACTATCCCAACAAATTAATTTTATAATGCTTTTGATTTCACCCACAAATGAGAAGATGGTTTCAGCTGAGTTCTGTTTTCAGGGACCCATTCATCTCCTGAAACTAAAAGCCAAGCTCATAAAGCACAAACCCACACAAGCTAAAACCAATCAGTAGTGTCCCCGAATCCCTGCAAAGCCAAACCATTCACTGCCACGCTGCTCTGCCAATAATAGTAACAAGTAACACTACACTTGGGCTGTAATTTTTCATATCCACTGTGCTGTTGTCATATGATTTACAGTGCTAGCATTGAGAGCCATTGCCCAAGCCCTGTCTCTGCACTCCTCCTGATCTACTTAAATCTTTTTACTTTTATCAGCCACAGGGAATGGGGACACTTACATGTAACAACTGACAATTTGAACAGAAAATACAGAGAAAAGCTGTGTAAAGCAAGTGGCTGAGATTATAGCTGTTGACTTCTAATATTATTTGACAGATGAGACTGCTGCAATTATCCTCTGCTCATGGGTTCCATTACTGGAACAAGAAGCGCACAAAATAAGGGCAATTTCCCAAACAATATATAGGTCCACTTAACTTTGTCAAGAGCCATTTCTGCAAGTGAAGTCCTCCCTGGTTAAAGATACAAGGATAATGTGTTGGCAACTTCACATGAGCATTTAGTGCATTCCACATTAACTGCATTTTCAGTTGTTTTTTTCCTGCTCTGTTTGAACTAAATAGGATATTATTTCTAAAGGTATTTGTTTAAAGAATAACATTGTGCGTACTGCTGCTCCCTCTCTCAAGAGCTCTTTTTTCTTTTTTTTTTCTTTTAAAGAAGGCATTTCAGAAAGTTTGAAGCTCACAAGATCACTCTGGATTTTTACGGAGCCCTGCATCGCCTTGCATCAGCCTGTCTCTGTGCCCCCTCTATCTCCCTGTACCGGGAAGGAAGGCACCAACCCCACACAAAGGTTCCTGCTGTCTGGTTTTCCATCCCTCTTTCTTTGAATGCTATGCTCCAGAGAATCGTCCTGAGTCCCACACACCACTGCAGCCCTCACCATGCCCCTGACCTGCCCCAGACCACAGCCAGCCAGTCCCAGCCGGCACTGCTAGTGAAGAGGAATGCTGGGGGTAGGGGGGAAGCAAACAACATGGCCAAGCGGTTCCTCAAGTGCAAAAAATTCTGGGGACAGGGAATCTCTCATACAGACAACTCTGTATGTCCAAAAGTGAGCTGATAGTACCCGACACAGACACGTCGGTGCGCAAGCAGATCTCAGAGGAAGGGTGCAGGTTCAAGGTTTCCCTAAAGTAAATACACAGCAAAGGTAATCGTCCTCTGAAGTGTTCCTGTGCCAAGTCCAGCCGCTGTATCTACTCAGTGGAGTGTGAAAAAAGGAACATTAGTCCTGCTTTAAGTTAAAACCTCAATACAACCTTAGCAACAGAGTCACTACTGATGTATCCATAATATATTTTTAAGGTTGCCCCATTACTTTGACTTGTGGAGCTATTTATAGATCAAAGGGAGTTTCTTTCTCTAGGAGGGAAAAAAAAGCAATGAATTTTCTGAAAGCAAAGGTGAAAAAAAAAATGAGAATGAAAATAGAGGGAATAACCTGTGGCCTAGGCAGTAGTTATTAATTCTTCCCTCCAGTGCAATCTATGCTGAACCATAGTGGAGTAAATATTTTTCAGCAGCCTTCCCCAGCCTCTCACACGTACTTCAATATCTCCTCCTAGATGTGCCTAAGACCTAGTGCTGCAGACCCTGGTGGGAGAAACACCACTGGGAATCACTGCAAAAACACTTCAGGCTAACCTCAAGTTCCTGATTCCCTTCCTTGGAGGTTGAAGGTGTTCATCAGTTTGGGGGAGATTTTTTTTTTTTGTTCCATCCAATGTCATTCAGAAAGCTCTCATCCAGGAAATAGGCCTTGCTTTTCCTGAGTTATTACTAATACCTGGTTTCCATGCTAGGTTGTGGCAGTGAGTTTCATGGCTCAGTCAAGAGCAGAGTCACAGATGATGTGAGGAAAAACAGAGTAGGACACAGTTTCTTTCCACGTCCAACAGCATGACCACCCAAGGAGGACATCTGGTAAGGGGGAAAATGCCATCACCTTCCAAGCCTACTCTGGAGGAAGGCTCTGACCCACCTGCCTTCACCTAAACCAATACCCTGACCTAAACTAAGACATCCCACCTGAAAGCATCCTTCAGGTTGTACATGTGAAATGTCCTCAGATATCTGGGAATACAGATAGAGTAACTTTTTACACATTTCTGTGAGGTAAATAAGATTTATGTCAATATTACAGAAGAGAAAATTAATCTCAGGAGTCAATGGGAAAGAGAAGACAAGCTGAGAGCATTCAAGTGTCAAACTCACAGACCCCAATATCCTCCAGATTATACCATTTTCCTGTTGTTAGAGTTACTAACTCATGACATCCAGAATGCAAGGAACAAAACATGTGTTATGATATTTTTTTGCCTTTTGCTTTCCTCCCTTCACCACACCACTACGTTTTTCCAAGAGACGAGCTGGCTCTTTCCTAGAAAGTGACCTTTGCTGGAGGGCAGGCAGATGGCAGCAGCCACAGACAAGCCCAGTTCTCCTCCTTGACCATGTGTCACTCAAAAGCCTTGAAGATCTCTGTGCTGGAGACCCCAGGTCTCCTCCTGAATCTGGGTCACTGGCAGCACAAAGCCCTGCGGAAGGCACCCACGTGTGACACAGACCCGTCAAGGACCATTCCTCGTCTCAGAGACACAGTGATGGCCAAATCTGCACTGTGCAATTGCGATGATTTGGGCTTCAGGGTTTTGGTTTTGGTTTTGTTTTTGGTTTTTTGTTTCATTTTTTGTTTGTTTGGGGGTTTTTATTATTATTATTTCTTGTTCAGCCCTTGCAGTCTTGGTTTCTTTTGCACAGATCTCCTCAAAAAGGCAATCCTTTTACCAGAAAGCCTCAGATTTGCCCTCAGCTCTTCCATAGGCATTGATTAGGTGTCTTTTTTCTTTTTCTCTTAAAAAAAAATCAAAAAAGAAAAGGGACATGATTTAAAACTAAAATAGAATGAAGTGCATTGTACAAAGGATTATTTCAAGTAATTCTCCTTGAAACTGTAACAAAGGAATGTTTCCTGGGGATTAAATGGACTGTCAGGTAATCAGAAAAGTTGTTTTAGGTTTTCCTCAAGAAGAAAAGAAGCATTTTGGGTGGATTTTGTTTCTGGTGCTTTGTGACACTTTACAGCTTATTCCCTCATGTCACACCAGTTTATTTCATTATTCATAAACATGCTGAATGCCAAAATGATCGCAGAAGCTGTGGGGCTCTCACACGCTCAGCAGCTAAGCCCTTTTCTCCCCATCCCATTGCAAATGCAAGGACCCAGCCCTCTCAATGTCCTTCCACAGGGATTTTTTTTTAACCACTGCTCATCCTGCTACCTTTCTTGTTATGTGGGTGGGATTCCTGGTATTTCACACACTATGCAAGACTCTGAGATGGCCTTGAAGGAGAAATCACATGCAAGAGAGAATGAATTTGTCCCTGGGGTTGAAGTGCAGAAAGCCAGTACCCAGGAAACCTTGCATACAGGCTGGGTGCAGTCCTTACTCCTCTGTGGAGCTCTTGGGGTGGTAACACTGAAGCCCACTCCTACCACCAGTCCCAGGAGGCCTCCCAGACTTGGTCTGGGCTCTCTCACTGCACTTCTGCCTTGCTTGGCACTGCAGGGGACAGGCTGCCCCTTCTCAGGGCTGGGCCACAAACACCCACGGTGTCTCTCTTCCAGCGCCAACAGCTGCATGCTCCTGCCTAACCTGCTACCTAATGCATAGGGATGCCTTAAAATGGCCCAGGTCTTCCCTCCAGGCCTGGCACCAAAAGTCCCTACAAGTAGCTACTTCCCAGCTGCTCCAGTCCACATCCACACCTGCCAGCTCAGGCCTCTTCTCTCACCCTTGCCAAAGCCTTCAAGGGAGCAGCTAAGACAACCTGGAGAACAGACATCTCCCACGTCCACCACACCACATCCAGCTCCACACCCTTTATACGCCAAGTAGAAGGAGTCCCCCTCCCTCTGCTTGGCCAGGAGCAGCCAGCAGAAAAGGCAAGCACAGCAGTGCCCCAAAGCAAGGCAGCCTGGGCTGAGGGGAGGAGGTACCGGAGATGTTCTCTGCCTCTGTGGGGAGGGAGCCCCACCAGCTGGCCTCTGTGGCTAGGTTGGCCCGCAGCATCAACGTCCTTTTGGACTGCTAGATGCTACTGGGTGCCCAAGCAGCAAAAGACACCCACATCCATCTGTGCCTAGGCAGCCAGCTTCTGCTATAGCAGTCAGTCTTTGCTCTCGAAAAGGGTGTGGGAAATGGGGGTTTAAAAACCATTATGACTGTGTGTGGAATGGTGGCTAGTCCTTCACTGGCTTTCCACGTGGCAGTACTGCCACATGTGACAAAGCACAGCCTTGTTCTGTGGTGCTGACCCAGGAGTCGAGCACTGGACTCTATGCCACAAACAGCCTGCACTTCCCATAGGCTCACAGGACGTGGCTCCCCTCATCATATGCTATGCTGATCCTGTTCCAATCTGGAACAATTACTCCTTCATGTGTGCAACTTAATTTTATCTCTAAAAAAGAGAAAGGATGATTTGAAACTGCTAATGGCCCTGGAAAATGAAGATCTTTTTCTTATTTTATTTTTACTTTTTTAATCTAAGGACAGGGTTTTCTCTTCCATGAGTTGCTTCTTTCTAAAAGAATTTTTATTCCAATTATTCAGACACCTGCTGGTGTCCCAGCAGCCCCCTGGCAGCAGGGAATCCTCTCGGGCTGAGCAGCCAAAGGAAACAAAGCCCAGAACAATGTTGTACAGGGAAACAGTACACACACCAGCAAGCTGGAGAGCACAGCAGCAAATGTGTTATTAGTCTGACATCACAAGGGCCTGCTTGTTTGTTTGCTTTACGCTTTTAAATCCCGATGCTCTCTCTTGCCGTGCCACATGTTGAATTTTTCTTGATTAAGTTGAGACTTTTATTATACAGTGTCCCCAGAAGAATTACAGAGGGGAAAGAGAAAACCCAAATGCATATGGTAAAGGCAGTGAGATAGATACTGAATTCCGCCAGCTTGAAATGACAGGCAGTACAAATAAAGCTCCTTTGTAGCTGCTTTAAGGCGTAGCATGTACCAGCCCATCTCAGCAAATATACCTTGGGAAAAGCCAAAAGCAGGATCAGAGATGCACAGCGAGGGAAATTTTAAAGCTGCCAGTGCAAGTTTCTTCAGACACAATATGTTTGTACAGTACTGAGCACTGTCAATTTTGACTGTGTAGTAGTAGTAGAAGTAGCAGGAGTAGTAGTAAAAATAATAAAAAAATAAATTTCTTAGTTGTTAGTTATTGTTGTTACTATTTTAGGCCTCTCCAAGTCTTTAACTGTAAAAACAACACTGGCCACAAAAACCATCTAACTCCTCTCAGCTAAGTATGCAGTGAATGGGATTGACTGTCCTGGCCAGACCATTTAGGCTACATCTTTCAGCCTCATTTCCTTCCTTCCAGTGAGGGCTGTGTTTTGCAAGAGATACACCAGCATCAAAGCCAGTATAGCAGGAATTCTTCGCTTGGAAATAGGCTTCAAGCAGACCTGCAAACTCTGTTGAAGTTTGCATTATGGTGTCAGAGAAGCACAAAACAGCTCTAGCATCTGGCCTCAGGGGCTCAATCAGTTCTGTATGAATACTCATATGATGCAGTTATCATCAGCAAAGCCCATAGCTAAGCGCCTTGCTACCAAGTCTCATGGCTTTGATTTAAGGAGCTCCCAGTAATCTGGGACACTACAATTAACATATTTAATAGAGCGACTAATGGGAAAGAAAAAGGGGGGAAACCTGCAAATTGCAGCTTATGCTGATGACAGGGTGGGAAAGTAACAAAACCCAGAAGTTTCAAACTACGAAAAGGGCACATGGAGATTGGTTAGTTTCTCCCTTTTATTCTGCACAGTGTAAGGAAAAAAATCACAGAAATTAATTAATAGTCAGTAATCTCAGATTGCTTTATCTTTTCTAAAGTAACATATGAGATTTAAACATTTATTTTGGGACATTTTTGACAACCCTGCTCATCGAAAGGCAGATGATCTGCGCTTTCTGGACACCAAATCCTTCCAAAATGTCTCACATAGTGGCACACGAAAGATACAGACTTATTTTAAAAACATACCTCTGTTCCCTACCTGCAGGAGATCACACACTATGCAGGTGGGTTTTTAAAAGTGTTAGGCAACAACTAAGGGTTCAATAAAAGCATCTGTAGTTGTTCCAAGTAAGAAAATGGCAATGGAATTAATCTAGTTCATAAAAAGGATATAAACAAAAGTAGAATCCCTTAGTTAAGAACAGACAATGTTATTACAATTATGATAAATAAAACACAGCTCTTCTTGTCAGCTGGGGACTTTGTGCACTGATCTAGCTTGGGAAGCAAGACCAGCTTCAGCTGGCTTGGAGAAGCAGCCAGAAGCAGCTGTGCATCTGATCAATGGCCAGGTAATAATAATGTATTACATACCATATTGCTGAGTTATAGTTATACGGTGCTGCAACAATTGCCAGACCAAAACTCTAGCAAGATAGCCGGATGACTAAATACATATTTATCTTTTACAGTGTCTTTTACATGGTTATTTAATTATCTCGAAACCAAGTATTCTAAACTGAAGAAATAGTTTCTAATTATATTCAAATGGGTACCTAAATAACCTTAGTTCTGCCTCGGGTTTACTGTATGCAGTATACCATGTAGCACATTCATTTCATACGGTTATTATAGCCCGTAAACATAAAATGATTACAGAGTCACTGTAGCAACTATGGTGCCATATTAGATAAAATGGCTCTTTGGGCAGGGTCTTCCAGCTTTCCAGTATCATGCCTTCATTGTATCTCCCACCGGAGAGTGAAGGCAAGCTGTCCTTAGAGAAGACGTTAAGTCACGTTCAAATGTCAAAGAAAAGCAGAGGTTTTTCTGCTTAAAGCATTCTGGAGTTTTACTCCTAGAAACAATAGAGGAGGGAAGCGATGTTGAGAGATGGCAAGTGTTTAAGGAATTTCCTCCAGCAGAACATGATTTTTCAGTGTTGGCAAGAAACTATATTTGGCAAATAATGACACTAAGTGGAAGAGGATCATATTTCTTTAACGATGTAACCTACAGATGAGAGGTTTTTTCCATCATTAAAACAGGTCCAACTTTAGGTGCTTACAGAATCTGTTTACAATCAAGCTAGTTAATGGATTTACTTGCAAACTTGGACAATATATGAACTATTTATAGGGTATGGGTAGCACTCATCTGAGCTCATTTGAGTGCTCTCAGACTCAGGTACTTGGGTCAGCTGGGCATCTGGACTCCCTCATGGAGGACAGAAAAAGCAGCTCAGCAGGAGGGAGCTGATTTATTGGACTGGGTAGAGCTCTTGCTCTCCAGACATGACCAGTGTCCATATGCATACCTGTTTTTTTAGAAACATTGGGTGAATCCCATCCCTATTAAAACCAGATTATGATGTTTCCAACCCCTTGGCAGTAGTGCTGGCTAAAAACTTTTCAGCCCCACCCCCCCACCCCTACTCATCTCTGTCCCCTCCAGTCCCCAGGAAGGGTTGGTTATCCCTCTCCTTTGCACCAGCTCAGCTAACTCAGAGATATTAAATGATTTGGTTCTAAAGAAGCACTTTTTTCCTATTAGCCACCTGGTTTTCTATTTTCTTCCTGCCATAGTCCTTTTTTCTCTAGTCATCTCAATTTCACCAGTCCTGGACACACCAGCAGTAGAACAGACACAGCAGTGGAGGCAGCAGATCCCTGTGTGGGGGCAGAGAAGGGTGGGAGAGGGTATACTGGATCCATCAATGAAGGATCCATAACATGAAGCTGCACCCTAGTTTTCAAGAGGACACTGCATTTTTGTGTACATTTAGACAACTCAGAGGCTATATGCAATACTCAACACTACCTAGGTTAGAGACCCACAGCGTCATCCTCACAGCGAGAGTAATCTGTTCATCCTCCTTCTTCAGTGTTCTCTTATCCCTCATCTTCAACTACTGTATGCCTGAAAGGCAGAGTACAAAGACTCCCTGTCCAATTGGCCATCAATGAGATGAGCTGCCACAGTACTCTGACATCCCCTGCCCCATTCCTCTTTCACACCTGCTGTTTCCCAGGCTCTTTCACAAGGCACACCTTCCTTGGGGCCCTCCTACAATCCTTCATCAAATTGTCCCTAAAAGTCTAGGGGCCAGGACACCCACCTTCTTTAGCATTTCTGCATTGCTGCCTTGCTCTCTCACACAGTACCCAGCTTGGATTTGTGCTGTCCGCAAGGCCAGAGAAGAAGACCTTCCTCCACCCCCACATCAGTCCCCTGCCTGGATCAGACAGCTCGCCGTGCAGCTGTGTGTGGCCTTGTCCCAGAAACTTTTATCCTAAAAGTTTAGTAGAAGAGCAAAATACCTCCTTGATACCCCACTGTTAACCTCAATAGAGTGACTCCAGGAATGAACTGAGTGCACTGGAAGAGGAAAAATGTGAGCAAAGTAGAAAATAAATAAATAAATTCTCTAGAGATATTTAGACACACACATACACATACAGTGAGATTTTACAACTTAATTTGCTTGTGAATGGCACTGAACTGATTCAGTGTGGTTGCTGCAGTAGATGTGTCCCCGAAACAGTAACTCAGTGCACAGAGAATTACGTTCATTCATGCATCAACATTTTTGAGTTAAGATACTTCTTTATTCCAAGGATTGTTGATTAGCCCCCTTTCAAACTCAGTATCCGCTGTCTGCGCCTTACATGAATCATGTACAGCACAGGACATTGCTGATGCTTTGTCGCAAACAACCTAGGAATAAAAAAGATCGGCATTTCAGTTTATTTTTCCTGCATCTTGTTAAAAAACGTACTAGGAATTTTGAAGAAACCTAATGCATAAATACATATTTTGTCTGATTCAATAGCATATACAATTCAAATGACGCTGCATTAGAAAATCAAGGAGTTGGTGTTATTCACCAACACTTTAAACACGAGCGATTTATTTCTTTACCTTGACGTTAGTCAGGGGGCCAAATCAGAAAATGATGCAACATCACTTAACTGCCTGCCCCACCTTTCCCCCAACAAGCAACCAGAAAGCTACTGACCACTCTAACACAAAATGCTATTTCTTTAATCTTATCAACCATCACCTCTTCTGAGCCGTGAGGACAATAACAGATTGGTATTAGCAATCTCAGCCCTTCTCAGACAGTTGGAGGCTTGCATATCTTAACTGATGTGCCTAATTAGATACAGCAGTGATTCAGCCTTCAGCTGCGGTTCTGTGCATCAGCGTGCTCTGCATCACCCGGTGACTGAGGTGTTTACTCTTCACCACAATCACTGTTATCTGTCAGAAGTGACACCAGACTGGTTTCCAAAGAACACCACTCCTTCCCTTATTTATATGAAAGTACTTTCACCAGAAGGAGCAAGTTATCTTTGACTGAATGTTATTCCAGTGGAAGATAATAGCCTGGAAATCTTGGTGTCTTCCAGCCTTGGACAGAAAAGTCTGCTGAGCTTTCCGGGGGTGTCACAGAGGAACACTTTGGCACGTTATTCAGTCTCCGGGCCTGCTCACTCTGCTTAGTGACGTGGAAAGCTCTATCTCAGGGGTTGCAGGCTTGTCAATTCTTACTTGTCATTAACAGGATGACATCTTTTTTCTCTTTTCTTTTCTTTTCTTTTCTTTTCTTTTTTTTTTTAATTTAGTTTAATTTTATTTTATTTAGGTGGAATGACTTTCAGTATCTAGCAATGTGAACTAGACATGAACTGCTGTTCTGGAGGGGAAAGGTCTGTATGTCATTAACCTCATCAACCTCTGTTGATTTAACAGAGAATGTAAGCAAAGAAACGTATCCTAAAGAATGGGAAAAAAATCAGTGTTTTCTCAGGCTTTATCCTTAGTAGATTAGAACAGCAAGAATATCCTTCGACAAACTTCAAAAGTGTGAAAGCCATGGTAGATAACACATTTTATTTGCAGATTTAAAATTACAACAGTTCATAGCTAAAAATCTAGGCGCCTCAATCTGGGGCAATTTTTTGCCAATCTGGGGCAAAAAGCAGACCTCTGCTGAAACAAGAAGATGGCATCTACTTATGTGAGCCAAGGATATTGCTCCTTAATATCAAAGCCTTTATCACTTCTACTTATTTGCCAATTGCTACATTTACTGCTCTGTTTTCCATTGCAATAGTAGACCCTTAAGGGAAGATAGAAAATCCAGCTGTTTATCAGTGATGTTTTCAACTCTAATAGATGATGTACATGGCCCTGAACTCAGGTCTTTGCGAATAAAAAGACTTTTAATTCATCTTTAAGGAAATAATTAGAGATCATCCAGAGCATATAAAGTAATCTGATTTTTTTTTCTTCTAGCAAGGCTATTATCTTTTCTTTTTCTTCCAGTTTGGCTTCTATTTTCTCTTAGGTGCAACCGAAGTTTCCTAAGGCAAGAAACTGAAAAAGAATCAGCAACATCTGGAGTTACCTACACTTCTGCCAAATAAAACAAACACGTCTGAAGAGGGCAGTTTCTCAGAATAAAAAGGGAAGTCATGACTAATAAAGAAATGCAATTTACCAAAAATATCTCATTTTGCCTTTTCTTAAATATATGAGTCTTGTAAGTCTCCTTGACCACCTAAAAGTCCTACTTGGATCATGCAATAGTAAGATTTGTCCGGAAAGAACAAAATATTTGGCAGTTTTGTATGCTGTTTGGAGGTGAATACAAGTTTACATATCATTTGATAGTATCTTATCAATCGTAATCTTTGCATCTGAGTTAACTTCCCTTAACTCCGTTTTCATCAACAGAAACAAATTTTTCACACTTTTAAGCAGACATCTAAAATGGCTCAGCTGAGCTGCACCACAAAAGCAGCAGTTGCTCTCCTTTGACTGAAAGACAGCTCAGGACAACAAGCTCAGCCATGACAGCTACACCTGTAGATGTCTAATGTCAGGAAATATGAGGGTCACCTCCCAAAACTGTCTTGCAGAATCACCTCCCCATGCATTCCTCCTTATCTTAGCTTCTCCTTGCTGTAACTGGTACCCTCCTGAAAAGGAGGGGACCATCATCCGCAGACAAGAGAGGTTTTTGTCTTCTTTCTTAAGAACTTTTCTTAGGGGTCTTTAATGAAGAGGTGATATGAGCATGAGCATTTATCTGTTACTTACGTATATTCAGCTTAACTTTTTTGTCCCTACTTCCAAGCCCTTATTAGTCCTCCTTCCCATCTTGTTTCTTTTTATCCCACCTTAAATCTCATTCTCTAGGAGCCCTCCTTATTCAAGTCCCTTCAAAAAATCATTCCTCCCCACTTGGCTATATTAATCCTGATCTAACATGCTAACAGCTCTGACAGAGAGTTCCTGGAACCAACCTAGTGTGCATCTTCCTTAAACAGCAGTTATGGGATCTTATCACGTACAAATTGTCCTGTCCAGAATTTCACTTACAGGCTAACCATGAATACCTGTATGAGACACCGGGGTAGGTGTGTAGTCACTCGAGTCAATGAAGCAACAGTCCCCTCCAGAGGAGCTCTCAGATCGTGTACAGTTTTAAATGATCCATGAAGATACCCATTTCTTTTCACTAGTTACATAGAAGGGAGCCTGAGTGGCAATATTCCTTACTTTAGGTTATCCATGAAGTGCCAAAAGATTGGTAGGGTGAACCTGAGCTTATATCTTTTCTTTTTATGGGAATACATCTTAACATTTCTTTTAATACTTGTAAATAATAAATACAAACAACTACAGAGGCACAGAACTTCTAGTTGCCTCAGGGCACTCTATCTTCTCTGAAGCCTATTCTCACCTTAAGTTTAGTGATTCTTCAGCTGCTATTGATGTTAAGAGGAATTCTGCATCTGGAAAAATAAGGCCTGTTGACATTACTAAAGGACTTCACTGATCAACAATGCAAAGAAAGGAAAAAAATGCAACAATGGAAGGAAAAGGGAAATAAAACTAGACTTTATACCTTTACTAAAAGCCTCTAATATCCTCTCTCTATTACAAAAGCCAAGGGATGCTGCAAATTTGGATACACTGGAGTGCAGTTTTCTTCTCTTTGATGTTGCTGATGAAACAACAGGTCTCTCCTCTCTTCACATTCAATACAAACAGGAATGGGACTCAACCCAGCATGAAACTGGGAGCAGTGCCTGAGCTGCCCCTCTCCTGCTAACTACAGGGGGATAGGTGCTAAAGGCGGGCAAGGTCATCCCCAAAGGTACAAGGGGTTCAGGGTGAGGTGGCACGTCTTGGGGAGCAAGCCAGGGTCACCCTTTGGCAGCACAGTCCTGGGTGAGCAAAGCAGAGCACATGCTGGGATCTGCCCCATCCAGTAGCAAGCATCTAGTCAGAAGAAAGACAAATCTGACAATCTTCCCCTTAGATTTTTTTATCATTTGAGGAATGCATGAGGAAATCACATGATCCGTTCAGCCTAACTCACATAAACTTAGACAAGCATGTAGCTTGAATTTTACAGCCTTTTCTTATCATTAGTATTTTTCCTTCAAATCTCACATTTTGTTGGGCTCACAGAACAACAGCGAGGGCTGTCCTGCAGCTAATTTGAGGCCTGCCGATTCCCTGTGACTGCAAACAATCTGCAGCTTACTGGATAAACTGTCTTCTTTGTATTTCGAAAATAGTCAGCACAAATCCAATTAAAAATGTTTCTTTTCTTTCAAATATTATATTGTTCTGAGCCTTTCTGTGTAAGCAGGGAACCCTGGATTACATTCCTCTCCAGGGGATCCTAAATGTTTATACAAATCACAGTAGGCAGCATTACAACACTTCCAACTTTTGCCACATGCACTTTGTCTAAACTCGAACTTGGTCAGAAATCTGTCACACTGCAAACTGCAAAAAAGAGAAATGAAAGGAAACTGTCTTATTTTTGTTCCTTTTGAGGATGTAATTCTATTAACAGTTCTGTGCGTCTTTTCCCCATCAATTTAATTACGAATTAATTAATTCTTAGCAGTTTTCTAAAGCCCAGCAAAATATCATCTGACCCAAAACATTTCACAGCAGGGAAAAAAGACAAGTTAGATAAAGAGAAAATCCATCCTTTGGAAAAAAATGGTGTTTAGAAGAACAGGCAAGGGTAGAAAAAAGATCAGCTCTCCCTTTTCCTCAGCAAACGTGTCGCTGCATGTCTTGCTCGTTACATTTCCCTCCTTTCCATTTATGTGCATCATGCCCCAGACTGAGCTTAACCACAAACTGCTGATGCTGTATCCAAGGACTTCTTATTTTATGCCTTTTCTTGAGGATATCGACACCATAGTGGTTGAGATAGAGCCATAGCCACGGCTTTGCCGTTGGTGTCGTGCCACAGTCATGGACCTCTTTTCAAACAGGCACACAAAGCCCGAACGTGCTTGGAGGTCCAACCTGATGATTTGGCTTGTCTCTCAGTCTGAGGCAAGGTGTTAAGAAATAGAGGGGTCTACATTATAAATGCCCAGGCCTCAGAAAAAGTTACATTTATTGTTGTTTGAGATAATTTCAGGAAGGGTTTGAGTTTGCACCCTTTTCTGTGAGCTTGTGTGTTGCTCCTACCAGGCAGGTTGTGACTGCCATCTGCTTACATTTATGTTTTTATAGGGCCTTTTATCACAGGGCTCCCAAAGCACTTTACACACTTACACCTTGATTCTCTGTTGTAACAGGAGGTGAGTTTAAATTAAAATAATGTGCAGGTCGTAATCTTGGAATTGGGCTTTAGAGCCTCCTTTTTCACCTCTCAAGTGGGGCTATTACAAAGCAGGTACAAATAGCCAGAGCCAGGCATTTCAAGCCACAGTATGAAAACCAGGATATTTCTGTGAATGGAGAAAACAGAAAGACTTAGGAAAAAGGAACCTATGTTTCACATGCATTGCTGATAAATCTCACAATGTAAAAGAGAAGCACATCTATGCCTTTGATAACTGTGCAGAGGGATAACACTCCACTTGCCATGAAGAAAAGGAAGCACAGCTCAAGAAAGCACTTATCTCCTTGTCCTTATATACAATTATTGGTGGTTGACTACTGCATGTAACAGGGAAGCCCAAAGAAAGGAGAAGTCTTCTTTCAGCAAAAGAGCTGCCCCACTTCAGTGAGGGGGAGCTGATGTTCTCAGCTATTGCAGAAGGTCACAGTGGCAGGCCAGGAAAGGCACAAGATGTGACACGTCCCTCCTGTACACACAGCAGGTGTAAGTGACATTGCTATGCTGACCGCCTGGGGAGGGGGACAGAAGCTGAAGCAGCGCAGGAAGCTGAATGCAGGAAGCGCGGGAGCAGAGAACAGGAGTTTGTTTTTGGAAGTGCTTCCACAGGCTTAGCAAGTTAATTAGTTGCACAGCACGGGCCCAACCACCATGCCATGAAGCTTTTTTTATTAAATCTGCTTATTTTTGGACCCTCTGTTGCTAATTCAACTGCCACTGGCCAGGCCAATCAGAGAGAGCACGCTGCTCCTCCAGGCACAGGTGGACACCCACAGCCGACACTTGCACCTGAGCCAGCCACCTCAGGCTCCTTTACCGATAATGCAGAGAAAGGTTTTCCTTAGGGAAACACTTCCTCTCTTCCTGAAACTGGTGGAGAAAATAGGACAAATTATTTGTACTCAACAAGTGTTTGTTTCATTCCACCCTGAAGTCAGGAGAAAGGACATTTCTCACACCCTCCACCCTGCAGAACAGGCCAGTGAATCTGCTCTTGCAAAGCACTTAAAAAAAAAAATTCAACACAAAGACATACAAATAAGAATAAGAATAAGAATAAGAATAAGAATAAGAATAAGAATAAGAATAAGAATAAGAATAAGAATAAGAATAAGAATAAGAATAAGAATAAAAATAAAAATAAAAATAAAAATAAAAATTAACAAAACAAACAACTGTGAAAATTAAAGCTGGTTACCTACAACTGGATCTTCAAGACACACAACCCTACATACGCTAGCTCATCACTCGGAAGCATACGTTATCAGTTTATACCATGGCACACTAACTTGACTTGCCAGATCAAAGCATCTGATCCAGAGGGAAAGACTGAGAAGGTAAAAAAGACATGAGAATAGGAGGTGAGAAGGCATGGGGTAAAGAACCAGGAGAGGCAGGGAGAGCAGTGGAAAAATAGTATCAGAGACTGAAAGAAAAAAGCAGAAGCTGCAACATTATAGACCTGCTTCATTCCTGAACCCTTCTCTTTTCTCTCCAAGTTAAGTCTTTTCCCCATCCACCCAGACCCTCCCTTCTCTTCCATGGCTCACTTTGTGCACCCATTGCCGCTCAGCTCACTCCTTCACCTGCACAGACTCATTGCCACCCACAGAAAATTCCTCCAAACATCAACCTGGGCTGCATTCTGGAGCAAAGGGGGACCTGAAATAGCTCCTGCTGACACCCTGCTGTTGCAGATAAATAACTCAGCACTCACTGGAGCTCGGACTGGAGTCCAAGTCCTCTGGCAGTTTTATGAAACTCTAGCTGTTCCTCGCCTCTGCTTTTCAAAAAGCGCATGAAATGAAATGGCTTGTTCCAGGGCAAATGACACAATGGTGCTAAACGGCATGATTTGTTTGTTTGTTTCATCCCAGGAGGGGAGGAGGAGGGAAGGAATGTATATTTGATCTAATCCAAACCATTTTTTTTTTGCTGTTGTTTCTGCTAAACTCTTAAAAAAAATATCAATGGTTTGAACTGCCCTACACAAAAGAAGTTTGAGGGAAAAAGAGAGATACTAGACTCCATTTTTCTCTCAAGACTCGTTTGACCCTCTGACACCCCAGCCCGGGAGGAACTCGCTTATGAAACCCAGTGTTCAGAAATAAATTTTAAAAACAGCCCAAGCTGTCCCATATTCAGGAGGAAAGCTGTTTATTTACTCTGCCTTTTCTTGCAGTGCTTGTACGCTGGTGTCAGAGCATGCTCTGAATTGCCCACTGACCTACATTCCCTGGGACATGAAGCTGTGCCTCCCTGCTCCAGGGCTCAGCAGCACCCCTTGCCCTGGCCCTGCACTCCCTCTCCAGCGTTGCACCAGCTCTTCCAGCAACACTCTGCATAAGTGGATAATGTCTCGGGCCACCGAAGCATGCTTTTAAATGGATAGCCAGCCAAGTGTATATTAATTAAACTTAAAAGTTCTATTTATTGCCAAACACAGGGGGATTACACAGACAACAAGCAGCGGAAAGTACTCCAAAATGTTCTCACCCCTTTAATTACTATGCTATAGTTAGCCCAGCTAGCTGATGTATAATCAGCACTGCTGTACGCACTGTTTACAGCAAGCACTCGGGAGAAACACACTTACTTCACTGCCTCTCTGAGCAGCTGCCACGTTTGGAGGGGTAGGAGGAATACAGAAGGCACTGAAAGGCCCTTTTCTTTATCTCCTCCCCTCAGGGCTGCTCTTCTCCAGCACCCTGCTGTGCTCCCTGGCCCTGGGGGCTTTGCCACTAGCCCATGACCCCCTCAGCAGTGCTTCCAGTCCATCACACCAAACTCCCATAGCGCCCAATGTGTACCCCTCCTAGAGCTGCCGTCATGGAAGTTAATCACCATTGCACCACGCTTTTCTGCTGGCAGTTTTTAGAGCTGGGCATCTTAGGAGTTTGAATTTATTTTATGCCTTCATGTTTCGTGTGTTTACAGCTCATGCATTTCACAGGCAAGCTGAGCAGCCAAGTGAAGAAGCCAGGAAGATCTGAACCCCCAAGAGGCTGATCCTGTTCCCCTGAGTCTGTCACTGGGACCAGCCACTTGAATTCAGAGAGATCAGTGCTAGATCCGGCAATGTGATTCCACTCAGTTCCTCTAAGGGCAGCTTGCAAGCCTTCACCAAAAGTGTATCTTCTTTGTAAAACTAAAGGTGAAAAAAATCAGTAAAATATGGTAAAAAATTAATAGCCCAGTTTGAAATAGCCTACTCTCACTCACACATACCACTACACAGAGTTAATAGCACTGACCTCTGTGCTCCTCTGTTTCCCCATCTCCCAGCAGTGCCTCACAAGCTGTAGCATATTGCTGTCTGCTACTCAACTTGGCTGCCTTCAGCACTGGCAGCTCATTTTCCTTCCCTGAATCCTCAAACTCTCCGTTCATTTCCAGGTGTTTTCATTGAAATAGCACAAAAAAGAATACACATGCACCCATTAGCAAACCAGCAAAAACCTTTCATCCTCTTGCATTTTCACAACTAATTGCAATTGAAACAGCAACATTTTTCACGTGACGCTGGCTCTGTGTTTCAGAAGTCATATCCACTCCCAACTGTACACGTTTCCCCATCCAGACAACCTGAACAATATGAGGAACAGGTAAATAAAGTCATGGTAAGCATGGGAAACAGCTGAGTAAATCACATTACAGCATCACAATGTCTGCCACTACTACCACCCTTCTTACAAGCAATCTGAGGCACCTTATACATTTAGTACCTCCACACTCATATAGTTAGCAGTTCTTTGGACAGCAGTCATGTTCAACCTTCACCAAAACATTCTGACTTCATCTTCCAGGACCTCAGAGTCTCTCTCCCAAGGTCCAGCAAGCTACTCTTCCACAAGGAAGAGTGAGGTGAAGGTGTAAACACTCCCCAGCTTCAAACCTTGGGCTTCTCTGTAAGATAAGGTCTCTGGCTAAAAGGGACTGGCTAAAAACACCACCTGAGGAATCATCTGCAAGCCTAGAGCTACCAGAGCAAAGAGCACTTTGGCCACTGTTTATCATCAGCCATACCATCTGTCATGCTCCACCTCCAAAAGCTCTGATGCTGACACTGAGACCAGAATGTCTAAGGATTTCAGGATTAATCCAGACAGGAGGGATTCTGCAGCTTTCCCATTCCACAAATAGAATAACACCAAAGCCTTTTGAAGAGAAGCTGGTCAGAAATTTTCTGATCAGAAAATAGAAATTCATTCCTTCCCAAACTGTTACTGCTTTCCCAAACACAGCTGACATCTCAACTGTCTGGGAACTTCAATCAAGGCTTTGGAGGTGAGCCTTGGGATTTGGGACACCTGTTCAGCACTCAGGGTCTCCTTTCCTGCAGAACTGCCCTGGACACAGGAGTCTCGGGAACTGCCAGCAAAGGTTTACTGTCAGGGCTGCATTCCACGGTCCTCTCTGTTCTACTGAGCAGGTGTAGACCCTGCAGAGCTGCTGGAAATTTCTTCAGTCTTTCTTTGCTTTGCTTGCTTTAATATACATCACATTTCAAAACAACGTCATTTCTTTCAAACTGAAATACAAATTTTTAGGCAGCTCTGCAGTTAGTGTCTATATTGACAATCTCTGGACCAAAATACAAAATTCGTACACTTCCAAATTACTTTGAGACGTATTAAAAATGCCCTAAGATGAATAGCTGGCAGATCGGCAAACTGAACAACCCCAAATTACACTGAAGTTCTTGTGTATGCATGCACGTGCATGTACCACCTCACAAACGGACAGAAGATGTTCCCTGTCATAGGACAAGCACTGCCTAAGTAGGATTAACATGCAGAACTACTTCATGTCTGCATCTGGCACAGCTTTTTGCTGGACAGATGACTCACATTCCTTCTGCTCTTAATTGTTAATTTTTTGAAGACTTATTTTTATGCTGTTCTATCTTTCTGTAATGGGTAAAAAACTAATTTCCTTGTATAGGGCAGTGTGTTTCCATATATCCTGCTGCCTGGTGTTGGTGTGAACCAGGTGGCAGTCCATCCTGCTCTGAACCTTGACTGTGTTTCACAGGCTTGCTAGGACTGTGCCATGAAGGTGTTTTGAAATGCAGGAAGAAAGGCAGTTTGCCCTTTCTTTAGACACCAGAAAACACAAGTGCTGCCCAAAGAGTTGCTATACATGTGAGTGGTGATGTACTAAATGTATTCACTTGTCTCACGGTTGTCTGCAATGAGGGTAGTGGTAATGGTGGATGTCATCAGCCTCAGGATGGGAAGATGCAGATTGCCCCAAAGATCTTTTTCAGATATTTAGAAAAAGATTTTGCTCCCTGGGCAGTTTCCCCGGCCACTGTGCCAAAGACACCAGAGGAGCTCTTTATACCATTTGAAAGCCTTCTCCCAGGCACAGTCCTGGGACCTGCAGACACCCAGAGCTGAGCTCAGCCCTTCAGTCCATCGCTGTGGATTTACTCAGGCATATGCTCATGGCCTGTAGGTCTTGAAGCCTTCCTGTTTCCCCAGCAATCATTGCTCCTGCTGGCATCTGGTTCCCACAAAACCCATTCCCTGACTTTTGTGTCATTTTCCATACTACTGCATCAGCAATGGCATGGCAGCCAGTTCCTTGCAGAGCCAACCTCAGACCCTGGATGTTCCTTCTGTTCCTCAGGCCATTACAGAAGTGTCACCAACTGGACAATTACAGAAGTGTCACCAACTGAGTAGGGCAATTTGTGAGTCACATGGCACCCAGTGGTGATCCAGAAGTTCCTATGTGACTGATGGGCACTCTGCAATCGAAATAAATAAAAATCCTTGTGTAAATATAACACACAGTGATGCTATCACTGATTTGCACATAAAATAGCAAATGCACAGCTCGGCTTGTTTTGTAAGATTGAGGGACGGCTTAAGATACAAGTTAAGTAGGGTTTTATTTCTGGCTTCACCCCTAGGACCAGTGTTCACTGATAATGATATTTAAAGAAGTGCTTTCTTCAGCATGGCTACAATCCAGGATGTGTGGTGTGGTGGTCTTTTTTTTCCTATGCTGGCTTCAAACAAGCTGTGGGTGTCTAGGTGGGTGGGTTGAGTGACATATTAGTGAGGAAGCTTCCTCCCCTTTCAGAGCTACATGGAGAAGTCAGAAAGGCATCGTTTTAGAAAGTGACAGGCAGATCAGGTCGGACTATTGCTGATGAAAAAGGGTTTAAATCCATCAAGAATCTTGAATTTGGAACTGCACTGCTACAGAGAGCAGGGTGAAGTGAACTTCACTAACCTCTATAAATATTATCTGTCGTTTAATTTCAGATTTGCTCCTCGAAAAGCCTTTCAAAATGCACGCTGCCTCCTTTCAGCTCCTGGCATCCAATCAAACTAGCTATCTAACAACAAGGAGCAGAGGAAGTCTGTCCTTCGCCTCCATTTAGAAGTGAAAGATTCCCCCTTCCCTCCTGCCCACCCCCCTGCCTGACTCTGAAGGTCTTCCAATTATCTCCTTTACCTGCCGCATTAAAAAGTAAAACATATGAGTTGCCAGAGATACAGAGTCTGAGGACAAGCCACTGTGGCAAAGCCATGACATTAGAACAGATGGAAAACTTCTCGGGAACAAAATGTGCACAAAAAAATGGGTTCTGGCTTTGAAGTGTATATTCACGGTGGGTGCTTTCATGTCTTTTGAAAAGCCCTAGCTCAAATATGACCTACTTAGGCAACATTCTTATTTATGTCTCCAACTAAGGAGCAGTATATTTAGCAAATGAGAGGAAATCATCCCCCTGTCATGTTTATAGATTGGAGCAAACTTTGCTGTTTAATTCTTCAACAGATTTGTCTCCATAAAAGTGGATGTAATTTAAACACTGTTAAAAAAATCAATAAATTCCAGAAACTTGGGATAAATGGAATCATAATTTCAAATATATATATATTTTATATATACAGACATACATACAGAGAAATAAAGAGAGAGCACTTATTCAGTAGACTGCAGTTAAACCATATTTATTTAACTGATTCAAGAGTAATGGATAAGGCTGAGCAAAGGTGGAGAGCAAATTGTAAGACTTTGCCATTTTAATTGATGCTAAATGCTATCTGTAAGACAATAAGGAACATAGAAATTCTTAACTCTTCGCAGACTAGGTAGGCTTATCTGGACCAAAATGAAAGGAGATTAAAACGTAGTTTAAAAGATTCCTAAAGTCAAGAAATTTAAGTTGAAAGGCACTTCAGGAGGACATTTAGTTCATCTCCCAAAGGCAAGATGAATAAGACCCACGTTATTCTGGACTGTAATCTGTCTAACCCCCAAGGATGGACATTTGGTAAGCTTCCAAGCAGGCTATTTCCTCTTTTCACAATTATCACTATTAAAAGGATCTTGCTGGCATCTAAGCTATGTTTCTCACTGAGGTTACAGCCCATTACCCCTTGTCCCAGTAGACAAAGAGTACAGATTATTTCTTTCTGCTTTTTAGTAACTTTTCAAGATTTATCATATTCCTTCTTTCTTCTTTAGATTTGGCAACCCCAGTTTGTTCAGTCTTCTCTCACGGATCATGATGATAGTTGATCAAAAGTGTGTCAACCTATTGACTCACATCTCACCTATTACCTCTTCTAAGATGATCCACTCCAAAACCCAGAGCCTTCTCTTCAAGAAGTCACTCACTTTTGTTGCATTAATGCTGTTCAGTGTTCCTACCTCAGCAGAGTTTTGCAGGTGTCCATGTCTCAGTTTGTACAGGCCACCCATTCAGCTTCTCCAGGTTACTTTACATTCTGAACCCATCCTCCACCTGGCCCACAGCCCATCCCAGCCTGCAAAGCAAACGAGAACCTCTGCTTTCCACCATCGCTCTGCATCACACTCTGTCCCAGCACAGATCCCAAAGCACCCCACTCAAAATCCCCTTGCAGTTTCACAGGTAACCATTGGTAACTGGTCCCTGATTACAGCTTGCCAGAGAGCTGTGTACTGACCTCAGAGGACAGTTTCTTCTCATCCTGGTTTCTCCATGTTGCTTCTGACTGTGTCTTGTAAAACAGTATGAAAAATCTTATTAAAATCAAGACACCTGACAACCACCGGTTTTTTCCTACCAACAAGGTCTGTTGCTGTGTCTCAGAAGGAAAAGAGATTGGTTTCAGGTGATTTACTCCTGACAAATACATGCTAGCTGTCCTGCTCACATCCTTGTTCCCTTCAAGGGGTTTATGATCTGTTGTTTGATTGTTTGTTTCATGTATTGGCAGGTATACAACTTGACTACAAATCCCCAGGTTCAGCTGTTTCTCCTCGTTATGGATAGACACTATCTCTGCCCTTTTTCCATTCTCCAGAACCTCTCCTGTCCTTCATGACTTCTGGGGATAAATACTAAACTTTATGGTACTGTTTCAGCCAGTTTTCTGGTTGTCTCTACCCCAGCTTGAATTTCATCAGACCTAATATATTAAAAAAATATTTTGTTCATCTCAGTATTTTTGAATCTCATTTTTCTCTACTGTAGTCTGAACTATTATCCTGTAGTCACTGGCTGTATTAACCCTCCAATCATAGCTGAGCTTCTTAAGAAACACTGGTTCAGAAGCTGATAACACAATTTATTTCAGATAACACTATTCATTTGGGGGGAATGACCTAGTCTTTCACAACCTTTTTAGGCCAAATATTTCAGAAGTTCTCAAGTTGTTTCTTAGCTGCCTGATGCTCAAAGGCCCCCTTAATCTCCTAAATGGAAAGGAGTGCTTGGCATCTTAAAAAAACAAGCCCCCAGCTGAGGACTGTACTTTGTATCTCAAGACAACTGTGACTCTTCCTGATCAAAGCTGATCTGAAAATACTATAGGAATACTTACCTTGTCACTGTTCCAGCTGAATGCTGGAGGGCCATGGTGTGCAGAAATGGAAGTAGATCATCAAACCCCATCCACATTTTCAGTGAGAGCTCCAAACCTTTCTTCTGCAACCCAACAGTTTGGCCTACCTTAAACTCTGCTTAATTCTCACACCTCGCCCTCCCAAGTCATAACATCATATTTATACTTGTCTCTTTAATACTTGTTTAGAGAACACTTACAAATCCACTGATGAAATTTAAAAACCCAAAAGACACACTCTCCCTTAAAATGGATTAAAACAGTGTCAGCTCCCTTGAAGTTAATGAATGAATACTATTCCTTAGAGCTGTTTTTATTCCTTCTGATATCCTAAATGATGCTGAATCAGAAAGGGTGAAGTAACTGAAATCCAGATATGTTAGTTTCTGCTCCATTAGGAAAAGGAAAAATCAATTTGGCAAAATATAAAGAAGAAAATCAATAGGAAAAGAAATTTTATTTTCAGTTGAAAACTAAGAATACATTACAAACAATGGTGAGTGAAAATTATTCATTGATTTGTATAGCACCTTTTACAAGCCCAAAAAGTGCTCCAAAGAATTATAGATTATTTAAACCTAAGGATCACTTACCACCAAAATGCATCTATCTCTGGAGTGGAATGCAACTGCTACAAAATTGCAATAGCAAACAAAACACCACAGCTTTAGGGCACAAACGCTTTATCTGAGGATGCATCAAGGGAAGGTGAAAATGCAGAATGGAATTATCCAGGCTGGAATATGACCACACTGCAACTATATCGATTTCAGTTTAAGCTTAAACTCGCGGAAGATAGCCTCATCAGCCCATTAAACAAACTTTGGCTCACAAAGTCCCTAAAATGCCCTGGGATAATGTGCCAGAGGATGGGTCATTCTGTGTTTGGACTATGCCTTCTGCTGTTTCCCTGGTCTCTGTCAGCAAGCCGATGGCACCAGGCTGATGGCCCTTAGGTCTGAAGCACACCCTCAGTGGCAGGGCAGCCACCTCTGGCGGGAGGGCAGGTGGTGCAGGAGGCAGTCTTGTGTTCTCCGGCATGAATCACCATGCTCATCCAGAGGCACTCTAAATCCTCCACATTAAGCACACATTAAGTTGTTTCAGGATATGGGCCACACTTATATCACTGTCATTAGTAGCAAGGGCTCACACTGCATAAAATTACACAAAGTACCTTTTGTACCTCAAGATGTACTTAGCAAGCAAACTCCTAGGGGCAGGGAATGTGCAGTCTTCTGTTTCTCTAAAGCACCTTATTCAATTATGGCAATATAAAAATGATTTATAACAATCTATTAAAAATATAACTCAAATGACTTATCACTCCTGGGGTCCTGGGAATATACTGTAGGATTTGCCATTTAATTGTAAATCAAATCTAGTGGCCAGTACCTCGTGTTTTAGAGAAAGATGAAAACTATTGATACGCCTCAACAATTGCAAGTGCAGCGTGTCTTGGATGATACAATCTTGGGTCATCACCCAATATGTGACCGGAGGAAGCAGAAATGTAGAATAAAGTGGCAGACATTTCTGCTCCCTACAGTCCGTAACCCAATCAGTCCTTCCACTGATCAGGAAGCTTCCACGAGTCCAAAGGCTGCTGCAGGGCATGTAGGCAGGCAGACTTAAAACACTTGCCATCACTGCTATGGTTGTTTCTTTCTCCCTCAGCTTTCTCTGGAAAAGCTTCTTGGGAAGATGAAAGTCCAAAATAGCAGCAAGACAGAATAAACAGCTTGCCTAAAAGGCCACAAGCTGGGCTGGAAAGAGATTCACAAAGCATCTTGCACACAGAGTCCTAGGCAAACTGCATTGCACAGGATGACCCAGAGCCCCAGGGACAGCTGAAGCTATTTGTGGGGTAGAAACACAGCACCTGTTTTATCCCGCCCAGTTCAACAAGCCAAGTCTACCTGTTTCTGTGCTAAAAGCAAGGACATGTAATAAGAAAATCTCAGTTTAGAAACCTGACCCCTCTCTTCTTATTTTCAGAATAGCCAAGAGCTAGTACAGAAGACTGCATCAGTATCAAAATCAAAATAGACGTTGTGTTCATCAGAGGCACGCACCATATCTGATAAAATTCTCCTAATTCTGACCATCAGCAAACAGGGATGGAAACTATTTGCACTCCGGAATTGCCTGTTTTTGAAAAAGTGTGTTGATAAAGCTGTATTCATAGGAACGCCCCGGCCAGGAACTGCCCTATTTGGCCAATAAACTCTTTCCTCTGCTCTTATGGACAATGATATCTGGCAGCTTTTTTCATAAAAGCTGTACCTTGAAAACAATGTCAGAGCAGATGAGGGAGGTTAACCCCTGTGTGAGTGATCACACAGCACAGGCTAGAAATCCACAACACACAGCTAATCAGAGATGCCCTCACCTGATAAAACTTGCCAAGATCACCATGCTTCAGAAAAATATATTTAATTTTAATATCATATTGAATAGATAGATAAATCTGCATATAAGAAATGGCAGAAGCTGCAGGAATGCTAAATTCTTCTTTGCTTTCACACTTTCTACCAATCCTCAGCTTCATCTCTTCCACTGCTCCTTCCCCCAGTTAATGAGCTTTGTTCCTGCGGTTGGGAGAACTCTTAATATATTGCATTCTTAAGGAAGATTCAAACATAAAGGCCACTACTAGTATAGCATATGTTTCTTGCATCCTAAAATCATTAATGCATTGATTCCTATGGGTCTCCCTGCCCAATTCCCTAGGGATTAGCACACCAGTGACAGGTGATGCTCTGCCCCTACTTGGATTTCCACATAGAATTCTTTTTTAGATACTCCAGCACCTAATATGGCTTACCCTGTACCTTCTCCTCAGTAAGGTCACTATCTCTTCTAAATAGCTGTCTTTTTTCACAGAGTTTTTGTCTCTTGAGAAGATATTCTTTGGTTATATTTGGCTAAAGCTGGCCAACCAGCTCAAAAGTCACTGAGAGGACAGCTACACACCTCACCCACAGTGCAACACAGAAGCCTCATTTTCTAAGGAAATGAGGCTAAAAAACAAACAGTGAACTCTGGTCTCTCACTCCCTGTGAATCTAACGTTCATCTTTGTTATAACCTTCTTCTGACAGGAATTGCCTTTATCTGTATTTTGGAAAGCTTTGAGCATATTGCCAGCACTTTAATAGTAAAATATCATAGAGAACCATACATCTGAATATTATTATGCATAAAATATGTGCATGTTCACACAGACAGCAGATATATAAAAATACTGAATATGTAATTTAAGGCCATATTTGTGTTT
The DNA here is from genome assembly GCA_013397725.1 of Rhagologus leucostigma. NCBI lineage: Eukaryota > Metazoa > Chordata > Aves > Passeriformes > Rhagologus > Rhagologus leucostigma. The sequence continues at coordinate 87,927 of VZTD01000839.1, read as the reverse complement.
AAGTATGTAGGTCAAACACAGGGCAAAGTTTTTTCTATTACACACAAAACCTACATGTACACTGGACCGAAAGAAAGAACATAAAAACTCCTTTAATTCTGGATGCTAAAAGGTGCAAGTTCTAACTAGCGTTTGGAAGGGTGATTTCCCCAGGGAACCCCAGGTGTTCTGGGCACGCGCCAAGCCATTACTGCTGAGCACTGGGGCTGAGGTTCACCTCACCTAACCTCAGCCATCTGTCTCCCTATAGAGACTCGGGCACCTCCAGAGGGTGATGCCTGGGAGGATGGAATGAATCAACCTGCCTGAGTCTCACCACTGACTACAGGGGCGGCCCAGACTACTCACGCAGATAAACCGTGTAATTTTTGAATAACTACAGTTAGGTGAGATGAATGCCAAACTTGGTGAATATTAGCCTGCAAAAACCAAGTGAGTGGGAAGATTCCACATCACAGCTGGATAAGAATAAGAAAGAGCAAACCATAAACCCTGAATTCCCAGGGTCTACACAGAAGCAAGAACTGGTTTATAATACCCGGAAACTTGTGCAACTGCATGAAGAGGTCTTTCATAAGAAACAAACAAATATTGCTAAGGCAACTAACATTAGCATTTTGAATATATTTATTGCCAATGAAACTTTGAGGTATTCTCCCTATAGGTACTGAAAAATGGTGATTATTGCCAGAAAACGGCAGAGGGGCAATTTCTACTTTGGTTCTGATTTGGATAATTTCCCTTTAGTCACCACAAAAATCAGAATGAAGCTCTAGAGTGAAAAATCCAAACAAATCCATACAACCTGAGCTGGACTCTGCAGCAGCAGGCTCTAATTGCTCTACCTTCCTCATATTTCAGGCAGAAAGGGTAACACACACGACCCACTGGGCAGTGGGTTTGAAAATTGCTAGTCGTCCACTCATTTCTCAGTTCAATTTCTTGGCTTTAGAGTAATTCTACTGGTTTTGAAGTTCTACTTCCCATTAGTGCTATTGACCATGAGATATTGTTAGAGGGGGGTTTTGTGCTTTTTTTTCCTACCTTCACTGGCTGGAACACAGCTTATCCCCATGTCCATTAAATATACATTTGAACAGCATTTCCACCTGCACTTTGTCACCTCGGGTTCTCAAGGGGTGTACCTCCACTTGGCTCTGAGCTCAAGGGCGCCCTTGATATCAGTCTGAGAGTGCCAACAGGCATGCTAATGCCCATTTGAAATAGCTTTTCCTTTGCCTCAGATGTTTTCATGCACTCAAAAAATAAGAAGTCTCTGCTTCACTCTGTCTGCAGTGCTGTAGGACGACCTCACCTCATTCTGTCAGTGAGCTACAGTTGCTTTCAGGCACCTTCTAGGCTTTGCTTTCCTCCCTGGAGTGTCCCCCCTACTTTAGGATCCAAATTAGCAAAAGGCTCCAAGTGTACTGATCTAAGCTTACCTTCTTGAAGGTGCTCACCCCACTGCTGTTAATACTGCATTTCTTTTCAAAATGTCCACATTCCCTGGAAAATTAGAAACACCCTGTAATTATGAGCTGCTTCTGAACATGATAGAACACAAATTGCAAAGAGGGAACAAAAAGTTGAATTTTCTGCAAATAAAACTTTGGCAGTAAAGATAATTTGTTCCTCTGCTGTCAGTAAGAGGTGTCTATATGGGTCACTGAAGAGGTTCTTTACTGGGAATAAGTTAAATTCAGCATCTACCATCTTGTCCTGTGGGTGAAGCATGCTATCTCAAATACGCAATACAGCCCAAACTGGGTGTCATCTTTTTTAAACTTTCTTTTTTTGTGAATCACTTCCAAGTCTTGGGGGTAGGACATCATGACAGCCAGTTCCTCAACAAAGAACTGACATGAGAACAAAAGCTATTCCTGAAGAGTTCTCAAAATAAAAGTGAGACAGATGAGTGAGGAAAAGTTGCATGGGTGTTTCGTCAAACAAGAACATGGTCAGAAAAGAAGTATTAGAAAATATAAATTCATTAAAGACGAGCTGGCTCACAGAATTTTCAGTTCTGCAGAAATACGTTTTAGGAAAAAAACACAAGAAGGCTCTGACACTGTGAATATGTCAGGTTTGGACACATTCAGAGATAACAGTGTTGATATCTTAGGTTTTAACTTTTATATTTTTCAAATTCTGTACTGCTTAGTGTGTAACTCTGAAGTTTCGTGTGGCCTGTTAGCTGCTGTTCTCTCATGCTGGTTAGATATAACAAACGTCTCTAGGTTTGCTCTTCAAGGACACAAGGCCCCAAAATGTGTAAACTAAAAGCCTCTGAAGAGGGGGGCAAACTTGGGGTAATTACATCATTAACTGAGGTTATCATTGGAGAATTAACTCTGATATGCAAATGAACCAAACTTATAAAAGTGTGAATAACCCATGACCCAGGGCCCATCCTGGGTGTAGCCTTTTGACTGCCCAGGGTGTACCTTTGAAGGCCCTTCAAATAAATACCTACTTTTATTCTCTTATTCTTGTCTAGTCTCTGTTTTTAGGTGGCCACCTCAAGGCATCAGTCTCAGTGTTTCATCTGAGAATTACTTTCCATTTTTAATATATTTGTATATTTTACATTCTAGTACTGTATTGAATAGCAAAACCAGCACAGGTGATTCAGAGTGAATCCTTCCTAGAACCTTCCTCTCTAAGGCGGAATTTCAGACTTTCGCTCTAAATTGAACATAAGGTAAATTTCAAAATCTTGAAATTCTTTAGAAAATGGAATTTTCATTCATTGCCCAACACTGTTTTAACCTCAACCCTTTGTCAGCAGCTAAATCAAGCTTTGGGAGAAAATGCTAGTGTCCTTTTGAAAAATGGTTCCTGCTTGGATTCCCTTTCCAATGGCATCCAGTGAGGGCTACTTTGCCATAAATCTAGACCAAAAGCTGCCAAGCAGTTGTCCTGAAAAACTACAAATAGTTAAGTACCTGGCCATATTCAGGACCCTGGGCAATATTTTTCCGTATAATTATTTCTGCTGTTGTCATTAGCTCCGGCACTCTTACTATTTATTACCATAGGTATTTCGAGACTCGTAAAAATGTGATCTTACTCAAGGCTTAAGCAACACATGAAATAAATCAGCAGCACTGAACATTGGCTGACACTAGATGAAGCCTGGCTGGGAACAGCTGGATTGCTCTCTTGACTAAATATTTACAAAAGCCATGATTATATCACTGAGTGACACCGTGTGAATATAACAATTTATCAATCATCGTGTTTAACTGAAATCCCTGCAGGAGGGGATGGCATTCTCACTTAACAATAAGTATCTACTGTATGTTAATTAAGTCACTTATTTTGCGGCTAAGCTTACTTCAGGGATATTTGGGCATTTTAACTACCCATTTCCTAAGCACTGCTTACTTCAGAGGCAGAGAAAACACAGAGTTCAGCAGGGCCATCACTTGCATCGGTACTCATCCAGTAAAACCGCTGGAATTACATGGGGCACACTCCGGAGCAGGGGGAAACACAGACCAATGCACAGAATTTATTTTGTTTGCCACACTCCTGCCGTGGTTCCCCTGCCCGCTGCCGGGTGCCCATGGGCAGCCAGTACCGTAGCAGTTTCCCTGCCATCCCCCTGGCTGCCACAGGACCTGCTTCCACCAGCACCAGCCACTTCGGTCTCCTGCCTTTGCATATCCTCTCCCAAGTAGCTGGCAGTGCTCACAGCACTGGCTGGCAGCTGTGTGTCCAAGCTGAAATGCCCATGCCCCTAGGAAAGGTTTACAGTTTCCTCACCCCATACTTACCAGGTTAGGCAAAACTGAGGGTCTGTTCACCCTAAAATTCCTGAAGTTTCATCTTGTAATGCAGGGCTCTCCAACACCAAACCCACCTCCCTAACAGCACCAACACAAGCGTGTCTGAAGAGAGTGTGCAGGACAACCTGCCTCCAGGCCAGCTGGGACCTGGTGGTCCTGTTTCCACCAGAGCTGGTTAGCACTGACTGCTTAACGTCCTGAAAAGGCCACTGAATACGAGGCTACGTGCTGCAAGGAGAGAAGGGCTGGGACATGAAGAGCTCTGCCAAAAATGTGACATTGCCAGGGAACATAAGGATCAGGTTCATACAGATGGGAGAAGCAAGTGGACCTGCTCAGAGGGGAGAAGGTTCCCATGAAGATAAAGCCAGGATGTCACACTGATATGAAATGCATATTTGGGCACTAGAAACCACTACCACGCGGCATGAGCTTTTTATGAAATCTTCCGCCTTCTGCGTCATGCCAGATTAACTCTCTTGTACCAGCAATGGCACGAGCAGTTCAGCTACCTTCCTGTCTCGTTCAGGTTTTACTCCAATGCAAGAGAAAACACAAATCTCCTATTTGCCAGTCCCACTGCAGAGACTTTAAAAAGTTTTTCTTCAAAATGTCATACAGGTACACGAATAGCGCAGCCTGTTTGTGTGGATCTCAGACTAACATTCAAAAGGAACAGGTGGCATCCATGGTTCACCTCCGGAAACTGCTTTTAAACCTTGTCTTTCTTTCCAGGAATCATTGTTCAAAAAGAAGAAAAAAGTTTGGGGTGATGAAGTCTGCTCCCTTGAGAGCCTGAGAAGAAAGTTTCCCTCATATGGATCTTAGACATACATTTTTATTCCCATTTTCTACATGTTGAGACTCTGCATAATAATTGTATTTTAGTCTTTAGAGCCCATCTGCCACTAAAGGGGAAATTTCACCTTCTTCTTTTTACCTACAGAGAGGTTTATAAATCAGTAAGCACACAGACATGGGAGCACGGGACTTCGTTGCCCTTCCAGGAGCCCTTAATGGCTCAGACAATCACAGCAAGTGCTCTTTTCAGAAACAGAGGGAGGGAGGAGAGAAGTTATGATAAATTTAGTTTTCTTTTGAAGTTAATAACCTCCTACAAAGGCTTTTGGTAAAACACAGACACCTTAACATTTTTTTCCTTTTCAAACAATTTTTTCCTCTATTTTTCCCTCAGATGGTAAAATCTGAGGAAACCTGTCTCTTCAGAAGTAACTGCTTTGTGTGAATGACATCAACAGACCACGAGGTTACCACTGGTAAGTTGGCACCCTGAGGGGAATGAAATGAAATCTCTTATCAGCCTACTTGCTCCTATTCTTTTCTGCATTTGGTGCCTTTTGTAATATGCAAAGCAAAGGAAATGTTTTGCTCCCCTTGATTTTTTTCACCTTTTTTTTTTTCCCTCAGGAGAAGGAACAATACATTTGACTGGTTTCTCCAAGGTCTCAGCTCCAGCTTCAGGTTTGTTTGGTACCTCAGTCAGAGGTGAGTGATTTATACTCCCTCTTCTTTCTGCCTCACATCAGATCTTCTCTCACCTACCACTGGGTTCTCCTGAGGCTTGTTTCAGGCAGTTTGAAAACCCACGGTCTTCCCAGGGAAAGAAGACCTCCACAAATGTGGATTATGTTAACTTTTACAAACTCCTCCACCACAGCAATGGCTTTGCTGTCTTGACTTCAAAACCATGGCAGATATAATCTATTATCAATTTCCCAATGTGAATATCCTGTTGTAACTCTCCTTCTTCTGGTTTCTCTCAGGTCAGAAGGCTTCAGAGGCAGAAAGTGTTGGTGTGGAAGGGAGATGATGAGGAGGAGAAAATGGGTGAATATATGGGAAAGCGGCTACAGCACGAGAAGATTCCCTTCCCTGTACATAGGATTTCCAACAGGTGGAGCCAGTATGGCAAGTACCCACAAAAACAGGGAATGAACCTGAAAGGTGAAAGCTCCAAGGGAAGATTCCAAGAGGGAGTGACTGGGGTTTGTTGCAGGAGAACATCTGAAATAATGAACGTATCACAGCGCACAACCATTAGCCCCAGGAGAGGAGATGGGAGGTGGGGACTTCCTGCATACGTTTTTAGTAAGTCTTATGGATCCAGTAAGCACACATTATGCAAAGAACAGTTTAATCTTTCCTAAACTAAGCTTAGAAACAAAGATGTTAAGTCACTGCAGGATCTCAAGTCTGGAGTACAGCAGGGGAGCCTGGATGTCATCAGGAGGATTGCTCATATACTGTCACATTCAGCTTCCCAGCAGGTGAGGGAATATGTGGAAGCAGGGAGAGAATGTTAGCCCAAGTCGGGGTGGAGGAGAACTTCCAAAAACCTGCAAGGGAAGATTAAAGGTCAAGGAGCCAAACCATACACACAGATCTCTGTTGTTTTTACAAACAACATGCTTTAATAAACTGTGTTTAAAAAAAAAAAAAAAAGGGTATTTTCCTTTTTAAATAAAATAAAAAGAGCAATGCTATTTCCTTTTTGGAGAAGCTGTTTCTGAGTCACTATACCCACCTGACATGACTCCTCACTTGAAGAGCAAATATGCCTGTACCCCCAAGCACACTCTGAGAATACCCAGAGGTTCCTCCTAGAGAGAGGTACAGAAAGCCAGGCCTGGTTTAGGAGCCATCAGTCAACGAAGGACAAAAAAAGGTGTCAGCCACCTTGTAAGTGTGACAAGGGGAGGAAAGTGGGCTGAGAGGCGAATGGGTAACTTCAGCATATGACAGAGACATGACAGAAAGGCACGAGGGATGAGATAGTGAAGATACTGCTTTTTGAAGGATGACACAATTTAAAACAAAGTAAGTTTGGTCAAATGTTTATCATAGTCTTTCCAGGAACCTCCACTGTTCCTGTTTATTAATTTTAATTATATGGTATCTGCAGTTCCCAGTCAGAACCAAGGCTCTCCTGACACATGCATCACAAGAGGACGGGGCCCTGCCATGCACAGCGCACGGAGAAGGAAGATAAATAGTGCACCAAGAATAGACCAGCAGGATAAAACTGTTCACATTACTTTTGAAGCCTTAGAGAGCCCCAATTTTCTTTTGCAGGAAATTATTCGGTGCCAAAAAACTTGTCTTCATTCCAAACAAAGCTAAATACCACATCTGAAATTTCCCAAGCAGAAAAAACCCCAACAACCACTATAGTGTTGGTTACAAATATAACATCAAACCAAGTACATCTCAAATGGTTTTCTGAAGAGTACAGGTTTCAATTAACCCATGCATCCTAGCTTGCCTGAGCAGTTCTATGTACACACATACACACATCTGCAGTTTTTAAAAACATAAATAGGCATCTGCACCTGTCTCTCCATTTTGTTGCAGCTGTGTCCTCTTTATGTTTCCCCAAGAAATCATGTTTTGACACACAAAAAAATACTCCTCTTCCAGCAGCCTGCCTTGGGGCTGTAAAGAAATCTATGGACGCAACAGGAATGAAGCCAGCAGCGTTCCAGAGAAATCTGGGAGAGGGACATTGGACATACTCCTAAAACTTGGAGTGAGCAATACTCACAAGCACAGACTGTCGGCCTGCCCCTGGCAGGTTTTACCATTTCTGATGGCAACATGAAAGAGGACATAAAGGTGTGGGACTGATCCCCACTACTCGTAATTCCCCGGAAGTCCAGGCAGCTAGAAGAGAGCGCTAGTCATCCAGGCTCCCTTTGTACTCAGAGGAGAGTGAGCGATCCCTTCAGAGAAGGATTCATCCCTTCCTACATGGATACCTGAGGCAGACAGGATGAATCACCTCCGAAGGGGCTCTCTCTCTGAAGAGTCCTCCCGCCACTGCAGAGGGGCTTCAGACCACCGCCACAGATTTGGTGGTTACAGGCCAGATGAGAAGAATCCCTCCTGAAACAACGCTTTCAAAGCAGTGTCAGTGTCATCTCAGGATCCCAGCTCAGTTCTCTATTTCACCATGTGCTGTGTCTTTCTGCCTTGTTAGTTTATATCACCCAGCAAAGAATGGGTTAATTAACATCATTAGGAAGTGTAGTGCCTCTGGTGAAAAGCTGTGCCTGTGCTAAAACTGCCCTCCATTTTTAATTATTGACATTTTTATTCTGATTACTGTATCACCAAGAAGTCATATTCTGCCCCAAAACACTTCTCCACTGTTTAAACCTAAAGATAACTTCCTTTGTTTTAACTCCAAAGTTGTTTGTTCCCCATCTGCCGAGTTTTGAGTGTAGTTTCACCATTTATTACTATGTATCAAACACAAGAAAATCTTCCTGGTAAGAGGTAAAATCATTCCCATTTTTCTCCTGTCCTTCACCATAAGTCTGTCACACATAAGGAAACTCTGGCAAGGGAACCTGGATTACTGTATTTCTTCACAGAGGTATGAGCTTCTAGGAATACATTCAATAACCCAACCTAATTTTACAAGTGCTGGTTGTATTCTTTGATATTTTCCACTTCAGAGACCATAAGGTTTCCCCAAGTCCAGTAAAGCAAATTTTTAAAATCTTTGTGAATGCCAAAGGATTAAGGGATGAATTTAGAGATTTAGAGGCAGGTAACTGTTGTGGGTACAGCACCAGAAAGCCTGTCTTCCACAGTGAGCCCTGCCAGTGAGCTGCTCTGTGGCCTTGAACAAATCACTTCACCTCTCTGGCACATCTGCTTTCTTGTCAATATTTTTGTATGCTTAAGTGTGTGGTTTCTGGGGCAACTCCTGTGGGTTTATAGAGTGCCTGCCAGTATAGGATCCCAGCATCAAACAGAATGACACCATAGCACAAAAATAAGGACAGAAATTCAGGAAGTACAGGGATTTGAAAGGAAATGTCTGAAATGTTTTTTTAAAACCTCTGATGCTATTGGGGTCTCCAGATCTCCAGGCTCTGAAGGTGTAGCAATTTTTTAAAGGACTAAGTGCCTGTCGTAGATCATAACAGGGAAAAATGTAGTCATCTATGTTTTTATGACTGGCCTCTATTCTGCTTGGCTTGGTTATGTTTAATACCTGTGGAGCAGGTAATTTTAATAAATAAAAAGAGAGAGAAAGGGAGAAAGTGTCAGCATGAGACTGGGTATGAAGTTATTGAGAACAGGAGTGTAAATGTGTCAAGGAAATCCCCAGCGATCCAAAAGGGAATGCAAGTAGCTTTGCAAGCAGCAGAAGCAAGCTGGAAAAATTGTACGGGGGTCTTAGCTTTGCAGAAAGATTTTCATTTTTCAAACTGTAAATCAAACCAAATTAAATCAAAATTACATTTCTATAGCACCTTTCATACTGGGCTCCCAAGGCATTTCACACCGAAGGCAAAGCCACTGAAGCATTTATGAAGGCAGCAGGTCAGAAGAGCCCTGAGCCAAGGTGTGGCTGGGAGGCAGCAACACCAGGAGATGTCACCAGCTGAGAGGTCCCTGCACCACAGGATCAGGCTTAGCACTCCCATGGGAGGAGGAAAGCCAGGAAACATCACAGTGCACAGACCCATATGTGAGGTGCGAGGCACTGGTAAGCCATATGAGAGCTCTCAGGGCCTTGTGAAAGGCAGAGACAACACAAGAACTGCCTAACTGCTCCACAAGGACCAACACAGAGAGAGGAAAGGCAAGTTGTGCCTCCTCTGCTCCTTATCCACAGGGTCCAGCAAACGCCATTCGTGCCTCCGCTGTTCTTTATCCAGAGTCCAGCACTGGTGCAAGAAAAGTATGCCCTAGAATTCCACCAGTGTACACAGCCCAGTGACTGCAGCCAGAGCTCCTGGGCAGCAGCCAGCTTTTGGGGCACACAGTCTCTGCAGGATGCCCACCTCTACAGACCACTTAGGAGCAGGAGCAAACGGCTCAGCCCTTCCATGGCTTTGCTGCAGAAAGGACAGCAGGCTGACCTGTCCCCTCAGCCACACTCAGACATCTGGCCATCCCCTGCACCACGGTGGATGGAAATACAGCACCACCCGGACAGCAAAACCTTCGTTTGCCACAAAACGCCTTTCTTTGCACCAAGATTAGGAATAAAAAAAGCTCCTGGGTGCAAAAGCTGCAAAAGCACTGAAATCCTTTCACCAGTAACTCTAGGCAGGCTCACCTTTCTAAGGTAAATTTCATCTCTGCTAATCCTATCAGTTAATATTGAAATCAAATACAATATGGTATTTGATATGACAGTCTCCTTCTTATGAAGTCAGCTGCAGCATTTTTTATTTGCATATGATTTAATTACATTTTCATTCCAGGTCTTCCATTCTGTGTATGATGGGTAAAAGCACATGAATTCTGTATCACTGTGATGGTAGGAGAGATTATGAAACTTAGAATAATGCTGCAATGTTAGGAAATATGGAAGAGAAGTATTGCTGTTTTAGGAATGAGTCTTCAGGAGGATGGGTGAACTGAATAAGCAATACAGTCCCATTTCTGACAGATACAGACCAATATTTCAGCTGCCCACGTAATTTTTAAGATAGCCACAGCCTTTTTTTGTAAGATACACGACCTTGTTTACAGGTTTGAGCTAAACCACTACTCGAGGAGAAAAAGTTCAAAAAGAGAAGAACAGCAGGTCACCTCAATTCCTGGCAAAATGCAGCTACGGCATTGCTGGGCTTAGTCTCTGTGTTTCCAAGGGGTGAGGGGTGGGTATGGGGGTACCTCTGCCCTGGGTTCTCTAACGTGTGTTTGCTCTGTAATGTTTCTGCTCCCAGATTAAGAAGAAGCATTGGAAATCATGAAAAATTTTCTGCATAGTCAGAATGGAAAATAGAACGTTTGCAATAAAAGGAAACAGCCGAGCAAACTGTTGGATGCTGTGCATCAGTGACCATTATTTATCGTCACTGGTAGTGAAAACCAGTAAGACCTCTCAGAGCCAAACACTTGCTTATTAGCTGAAGACATGCACAACACTGAAGTGCAAATATCCTCAGTCACCTGTAAATAGTAGCACATAATGTAGAATTATTATTCACTCTCTGTCACACCAGTTGCGGCCATCAAGCGTGAGCTTGAAGGAACAAGTGTGAGAAGGTGGTGATAAGGAGAAAGCCCCAGTTGTTTCGCACATACGAGGAAGGATTAGCACAGACTGAGGATACAAAATAGATTCCCAGTCCTCAATCCGGACATGAAGAGTTAGTGGTAAACTACATTTTTATGTTAAAAAAAAATAAAATCTGAACTTGTTTTATGACACACATTAGTCATTTGTCTGTCTACCACATCAGAAATTGTTAAGGGAAAGAAAATGCCACATTCTTATATATTCAATTGATACAGTGGAATGGGCAATGGGAAACATTCCTGGTCTTCTAAGTGCTGAAGATTTTTTCCTGTTCCTGGATTTTGATCCTGGCCAAGTTTCTAACTTCACAGTATTTTCTGCCTTAGTTTACCCATCAGTAGGCTGGGTATAATGATAGTGCTGCTTCTTAATTCAGAGTCCACATTTTCACAGTGAGCTGAGACAAACAGAAGGTGCTTTATGAACGTAAAATATTGATTTTTTTTTTTTCTCCCAGTTGCATAAGGTCTAGAACTTTATACAGTAGCTAATGTATTCCTTGGACACAGCACAAACTTCCTCCTTTCCTGTAGTGAGAGGACATTTAGAAAGAGATTTGGAGACAAAACCAATTCAAACAGGGCTGCCTGCCCATGAAGAACAGTGATAAAAAGCCAATTTTGGTTATTTCAGCATTAAAGTATTTCAGTCATAATAATCCTTGACTTACTGGTTATTGGGCAGCAACTGTTAGATTGTACAGCACAATTAAGTTTTCTGTCTTTCTATTAGGTTACAATCACAAGGAATATTTGCCTCTAACATCCTAGTTAACAAGTAGGTAAACTCGTAATATGAACACCCAAGTATTTATACTTGAAAATAACTTTTATTCAGACCAGAGCGTAAAATTATTTGAAGCCACTGTGCAAAGCTTCCAGTGTTAATATTTCACTAGTTCTAGGTGCATTTCCTCTAATGTTGAAACTGTGAATACATGGAGACAGAAAAGCAGGCAATGATTTTCCCTGGATTAGCCATTTCTGTAATGCATGTGAAGGTCTTAAAAAGTTCAGGACCAAATTTGAAAAACTGGAAAAATTTGCTGTTTCCACTGGGGAGAAGGAAAGAATTAAGAAGAATTCAAATTAATGATGTAGATAAAAGATGTGAATAGAAGATTTGTAAGTGGCAAGTAGTTTTCTTCTTTGGAATAATACTCACAGTCTTGTATTTTTTCAACATCAGATCCATTTTTCTTGTCATTTTGAACACTTCACACTCCTTTTCTGGAGTTACAATTTTAGCCTTCTATAGAGACAACATCAAGAAACTCCTCTTTTCATGCACACAGGCATTTCAACTGAGATATATTTACCAAACAGATACGTGTTAAACATAGGCAAGGCAGCACAATCCTCTAAAGCAAACACACACACAGAGAGAATTGTTTCAATACAAAAGGTAGAAGAAATACTGATTTTACACAGTAAGTTGATAGGCTGAACAGTTCATGTTCATTAATACTGGTGAGCTGGTTTTGGACCCTAATAGGAGGTAGGATGATAGTAAAAGGAGAAGTAACTACTATAAGTATTAGGCAAAGTGACTTTTCAACAGCGCAAGGGGGTCATACAAGTCCATCACAGTCCATATATGCAGATTTGCATGGTTGAAGCCCATACTCCAGGAGGCTTCACAGCTCTTGCTACCCAAACCAGTCAGAGAAATCCTACAAATGTTTCAGATAAAGGCAGATAAAGTCTCACATGTGTGAACAACAAGATCAGCAAGCTACATACTTGTGCTTCATGAATAAACCACTGAAAATAATAAAGTGACCTCCACTGTGTAATTATCTCAACCACTTTTTCATGCAATGGTTTTGCCAGATGAAAGCAAATCAGAGAAACTGGATTTTCCCATAGATGCTTCAGTCTTATAAGAAGGAATGATTAGTCCCATCTTTCCCCTTCCCTGCTTCTCACACCCCAGGACAGCTCTGGTTTTTACTCTACTGTTGGCAGATGGATATGAGTACTTCTTGTAATTCAATCGTCAAGCTTTAAGACTGCTTCCCAAGGCTAAATGGAAGCCAAATCTCAAAGCTGCGTGCATCCTATGGCCTACTGGGATCTAAATACAACTAATTTCTGCTGGCTGAACTGTAATAATGAAGATTTTGAGCTCTCAGTGATAAAACTGGGGAGGCCGTATTTAAGGCAATGGAAGTTATACCATGTGCAAAATTCTATTCCCCAGACCAAGATGAAAAAGCTGTTGTTGAATGTTGCACGGATAAGACAGAAGAAGAGTATAATTTATGCATTATAATTGAAATCAAGGAAGCATTTCCTGCTAATGCTGTCATGCCTGCTTTGCAAGGCTAACCCTAATGACCAACAATTGTACTTTTTAATACAATTTCCGAAGCAAGTGGTGGCTAGGGAATAGTCCCATTGGAACACACACCACACATGCCTCCCCTACATTTCTTCACGTACAATTCACAGATGATTGCTTTGCAAGACCGTGAATGCACGACTTACTCATTCTGGAAGAGTGAAGAGTCCCATAAAAGCATTTACTAATAGACTCTCTGGCAGGAAAATCCACCTCTGTGCAGTTCCAAGCCACTCTAAACTTTTTTTAATCACCTAATGAACAGTGATTCCGTTTCACTGTTGGGAATGGACAGGCAGATTCAGAAAAAAATAAGGACCAATCCAAACCACTGTCCACAAATGTGGCTGGACCGTTTTTCAGGACAAATTAAAAAGCCTGTGTCCTTCTAGTTTAAACAAGAAGCAGAGAAAAATGACTATTTATTTGTATTTCTGACACAGCAAAAAGCCATATTAAGAAATGCCGTAAGAAATCCACGATGCCAAGATTTTCAGATCAAGGTTTACAGGCGCTTTAGCTCAAGGTTGAAGATCTTCAGGTGGCATATTTACTTTGGGGATAATCCCATGAAGCACCAAACCCATCACTATTTGCTGAAGGGATAAGAATTGTCACTTCTTACAAGTACTGGGCAGAGTAGCTTTAATGGAGCAAAAAATCATGGAGAACAGACTTCCCACTCACCTTCCTAACAGTTTCAGGATAGTACCAACAAGACATTTTACCTGCTGTCTGACACTGGCTGCATTTGACTGCACTCAGATAAGCTTTCCTCTCCAGTATTAGAGTCAATCTAAGGAGGTACATTTAGGCACAAGGACCATCACCGGTAGGAGCTACATCCTCACATTTCTTTCCTTCTTATCATTTCAGCTTAGCCCTTCCTTGTTTCTCCAGCATATCTACTTATAGCAAGAGTATTAGCAAATGATGTAGCAAATCAGGGATAAAAGCCACTGGTCATTAAAACGAGAAGGCATCCTGGGTTTAAGAACTAATAAGATGGCATTAACACTATAATTACTGCCACATTAGGCCACATTAGTGCCACATTCATATCTGTGCCAGCAAACTCTTGAAAAACCAAATCTTTTTTGTTAATTGTTTTTCACGATGCTTTTGTCTCCCATGGTTCTCCTGACTGCAAGCCTGGCTAGTCAAGCTCTCCCCTTGCTCTCAGATCTCACACAGAGAAGTGTGCTGGCTCCCAGCAAAGAGAACACACTAAACACACACCGAAGGAAAAAAAAGAAAAAAAAATCTGGATTTTCCTTAGTTCTTATTTGCCTGAAAAACACACAAAAGATTCATGGATAAATCCATACTAGTGTTGACATATCATAGAAAGCAATAAGACAGCTATGAGAAATTAGCTTTTATGTAGCTGTGTCTGCCAAGACTAAAATCTTTTCCACCTCCAGTCAGTAAGGGTCTTCCTAGAGCAAAATCCCTCTTGGATCCTAAACTAAACTGCTTTTGATTTTATTCGGTTGAGTATAAGATCCTCCTTGCTCCTAAATGTAAAGATACAAGATCAATAATTTCATCACAGCAATAATTTCTATTCTGTGTCAGATAGGAATTGTTGACAGATGATGCTCCATCTGTCACAGTATTTTACAGTAACAAGCCAAAATACAGCAAAAAAAATTGTAAACTGTACTGTTAGGAACTGTCGCAACAGAGCATCTTGGGTTTTTGGAAATACAAGTTGTTATAACAAAAATCTCTAATTCAAAGCCTGGATCCTGGTACAGGGACAGCTATTGAGCATCTTTGCACAATGGGGTTTAAATCTAATATCGCCTGGTAAGGCTGTATTTAACGTAGATTTACATGGGCAGACAACCACACACCTGCTCTCCTCACACTGGGATCTGGACAGTGCAAGCTAGATCCCATCCAGAAGCTGCTTTAGCATGCTTGCACGACATCAATCCCCAGCTACCACTCAAGTTATATATTCATATTCCCCTGATTCAGCCTTCAAACAGAGCAGTCACATAATGGTCTGTGTCTACTCATTCCAGCATGCACAGGGCCGTGTGCCTAATGGGGTTAAGCCAACAAGTATGGGGGGCAGGGACGGCAGATGGTATGGAAACAGAGTAAACTTGGGGAGAGCCAGGGATGTGTGATCCCTGCCGGCAGCCACTAGCACCCACTGGTGAGGAGATCCTATGGTTCTCAACTTATCCCTTTCTCCTTCTTTTCCCATTAGTATACTGACAGCCAGAACAGATTCAGCATCTGATTCCTCTGCAAGGGTAAACTCTTTAAAATCTATGCCTCTGTCTAACCTCTAAGTGTGTCATTCAATTTTCTAACCCCCATGTGCTTCCCTTTCCTTCCCAGATCATCAGAAGGATGAAGGCAGTAAAGACGGATGATTCTGCCCTTGAACAGGCACTCATTTTCCAAGTCAGTTTTCTATCACAGACTCCCTGCTAAAGCTGTTTCCCAGCAAAACACGTAGACGTGGACAGAAACAAAACAGAGTGCCTGATGCAGCAGAACATACTGGAACATAATGCACAAATCAATGATCACTTCAAATTTAAAACTTCATGCAAGTCACACAAACCAGAACCACTCAGCTTTGCAGTCTCTGCACGAAAAAGAAACAGAGCAAGACAGAAAAGAAAAAAAAACCTGCATAGGAAAATTACATCAAGCTTGATTTATTTTCTCTTTGCTGGTATATTCTGGGCTTAATTCTTCTTGTATCACAGCTGTTTCCCTCCTTTCCACCAAGCCCAGTCCAATGGCACAGCTTCCTCAATGTTTGCTCTGTCTTCGCTGGGTGAGCAAAGCCTTTTCATTTCACACATCATTTACAGCTCGCTGCTGTGATTTCAGAAAGTCAGTGGGCTTTTACCAAGCTAACAAGTGAGATAAACATTTTGTGTGTCTGCTAATTCTAAAACTTGTGCAGATTTTCTGACAGTAGGTACCCTAAGCAGTTACAGAAATTCAGTGGTTTCAATTCAATTTGCACCGCATGGCAAGCAAGTTTGCCCAGGAGTCAGTAAATAAATCAGGAAGAAAGAGATGGAAATAAAGAACAGACTCTTCAAAGTCACATCCTATACCTATAATGCAAACCCAAATTCTCTCAACTTTCAGTGTATTTTACATGCTTACTAAATTGATTCACTCATTCCTGGTTTGAACCAAGAGAAGAAAGGTAAAGATTTCTTTCTTTCTTTTTTGTCATTGAGCCAGATTTAGACACTTTCTCCTGGAGTAAGAGAATGACTGCTCGCTCAGGGACAAATACTGGATAATGCATCCAGCTGCCCAGTGTGTCCAAACTGAGTCTGTATTTTCAAGATCACTGGACAAGAAAAACATGAGAATCTGGATGTCTAATCTGTACATACAGGACTTTATCTGATACTCCCCAAATTTAATGGCTCCTGTTTATTTTAAAGGTACAGAACCAGAGGTCTATATGTGCATATGTAAATCGAACAACTATATGTTCAAATAAGAATTTACAAAGGTAAATTACAGATGCAAATCAGGTGTGGTTTCTATGTATGTCCAGATGTGTGTCCAAAGCTTCTAAAAATGTGGTTCTGTTTGAACAAAGAGAAACAGGAAAAGCAAAACTAAACAGAAGAAGTGTGAATTTTTCCAGAGAGACTCTTTCATGTGAGAACACCTGAGCCCATTCTTCTGTGCAGCCAGGGATATGATCGCTTACAGTCAATATACCACCTTATACTAAATGAACAACAATAAAAAAAGCATTAAAAAAAAAAGGCGCAAAAATTTTGCTGCCTGGTTTGTTGTGGTTTTCTTATTTTCACATCGCTAGTAGCACTCTCCTATGCACAGTGAGCTTTGGCACCACAAAATGACTAATTCATTCTGGATTCTTAGAATGTCAACGCCATCAAATCCCAAGATCAGAAATTAATTAAATGAAAGAAATGCACGTCTTATTTATTAACAAAGGTAGAAGAAAGGGAATGGTGAACCATTTCAACCTGCAAGCCAGCAACTAGCAAGCAAAGAGCCTGTTTCTCCTACTTCCATTTAACTTCATTTAATAGAATAATAAGGCATGATCGTAGCTAACAGAATTGGCAATAAAATGGCTATTCAAATTTAATCAGTATGGGAGAGTAAGGACTAAAAAAAGGATGAGGGGAAAAAAATGGATGAGTGCCTTCTATCTGGCATCGCAGTCCGGAGACTGGAAAGTGATGATTGTCGCATGTTCCTTATTTCACACAGCAATATGCTGTAGAGAGGATGGAACCAGTCACATATGTTCTGGGCCTGGCTGGGATGCGTCTGTTTTTTACGAGCATGAAAAGAATGTTTCTCCACATTAATCAGGACTTAAGGAAATACATAGCTACATCTTCCAAATCAAACAAGAGAAAGCCAGAGTGAAGAGGATTCAACCTTCTGAAGCAAAGTTATGCTTAGGGCAAAACCTCGAGAAATTGGAAGTGAGAGGCCCTCCCCCTAAACTTTAGACTCACATTCCCTTTGTCCTGACAATGCTCAGAGAAATACCCATACTGCTGAGGGATATCTCTTGTATATACACCCCCAGGAAAACAAAGATCTAATTTAGGAAAATATTAAAAATCGCAGCGCTTACATATATGCCCAAATTTAAGCATGTGCTTAAATGTGTTCCTGAAAGAAGCTTCAGTTGTGTAACTGGTTTATTTCAGCTATCATCAACCCTGAAAAGCTAAAAATTGAACCATCAGCATTTTAGTTATATCACATAAGAGCTAATTTTTAAGTTTGTCTTTTGAAGGATGCTAAGTGCCGTATCTAAAACATCCAAGGTCTTTTTCTTTTGGATAGAGGAAATGTAGCAGATCAGGCAGAAATGCACAAGGGTCTCTGAATATTTTTGCTGTAGATTGCTGTGCAAAACCAATTATTTCATAAATTTAAAAAAATGCAAAGCAGGATATTTCAAACAGGAAACAACATAAGTAGCACGGTTTTGAGAGAAATAATCATGTTATTATGGAATACTAATCCAAGCAAGCTTCTTTATATTCCAAAATATTGTTTTAAATGTGGCATTTCATATTCTTTTTGGTGTGTTTTTTAAAAGGGATGTAATATTTAGGAATTGAACTATTAGACCTCAATAAGGCTGTTATCTCAGGAAGAGAAGGACTCATTGCAAGTGCTTGAAAAAGACAACAAAACAGTGAAGGGAAAAATGCCTCCAGTACTGAAGATATTTTTAAGATATCACTGAACAATGTTAGCAAAATTAACACTTGTAAGAAAGTAGAAAAGGAGAAAGAAACAGGGCTCAGGCAAATGCTAATTGGGGAGTTCTTCAAATTCCTGTTCAGAAGGCCAAAACAGTCTCCTGGGTAGAGGTCGTCTGGGATTTGGGAATCAGGAGCTCTCTCCCCAGCCATCACTCCCCGAATTCCCAAGTGACTCTTTGCATTTAAAGCCAAGATGTTGCTTGATCTGCAGAACGAGAGCCATGAACTTTGTGCAGCACTTTGAGATCTGCCATTGCAAAACTCTGGGTCAGGAAAAGGAATTCCAAAATCTGCAATTAGTTGTACACAAGGGTAAATGTATAAAGCAGATCAGAAGTTTCTGCTGCCAGACTTTCTTTTGAAATCTGTTTAAAATTCCAGTCCACAATAGTAAGATGCCTGAGTCTTCTCTCCACTAAATACTGAACCAGTGGAAAGCCACAGTGGTGAATTACTGCTCCAATTTTTCATTTTCGTTTATACCAAATTCACCATATTTCAGTTGTTCTAGAGGTCAATATAATAATATTTTTTAAATTACATTTACATGAAACCTTTTCTCTCCAAATACTTACCCAGGTATACACAAGTTACACCTCATTACACCTTTGAGAAGCAAATAACTGCAATGCCCCTTAAAGAGAGCTGCACAAATGCAAGGGAATTAGTTTTGCCCATGTCCCCCAAAATGGTGGCCGAGGTCAAAATTGCTTCCAAATCTCTGAAATTTCCAGTGAAAGTATTTGTGCAGCAGTGCATTAAAAAGCTCTGTCGCTTAGGGGGAAAAAAGTAACTGTGGGTAAATTTGGGGTTGCAGCTGTTATTAGGAGGAAAGAAATAAATTAAGCAGGCCTTCATTTGCACTGTGCAGCTGCAGCTCCCATCAGTGGAATACCTTGAGGACAGACTGATGCAAAACATCACACCTTCAAATGCAAGGGAGCTGTTACTGGGCTTCTGGCATCCCAGCTGGGCACTTGTGAAAATGTTACCCATAATGGCATTTNGGTTTGGTTTTCGGGTTTTGGTGGTTTTTTGTAATGTGGGTGCTTCAAACTTAGAGCAAAATACATAGGTTACTTTTCCTTCTTCTTACTGGGGTATTTGTGGAATAATTTCTGAAAGTTCATAGAAGGACAGAGCAAGAGAAATGGTAACTTTAAATTGCAGGAAGAACTCTATGTTTTATTTCTTAATGTAAAAGTGGCCTAAATGTTGAATCTTAGCTTTAGCGGGAAAGGTACTTTAACACTTGACCACAAAAATACTCTGTCTCCCTTCCCTACGGTAGTCTCTTTGTCCCTCATGTCCTTCCAGCTGTATGGAAGTTATGTGTATTAGAACAAAGGTACCATGTACTTCTGGATTGAAAAATTAATGTGGTCCCACTCTCAGATATTAATTGCCAGGAATGGGCTCAGAAAGAAATACTGAGGTGAAGCCTAGATAAAAGAGCACTAACAGTAAATATTCCTCAGCTTTTTGGGGACTCAGACATAAGATTAAATGTCCCTGTAACTCTTGGCCTAATATCTCAGCCAAACCTATTGCACTGTCATAGGTTTACAAGCTTCTTTTTTAGTTTCTAGTCTTTTTCATCACTCATTAGACTTTGGGACTGTAAAACGCCTTTTGTTCCTGCCAGCAACACTTTCCCATCATCCAGATTATGGATTCATGCACTTCCTTCACTGTAATGTGACTTTTTATATCCAGTATAACCTTCTTACAATCATGCACACTTGCTGTAAAGGAGAAGAGATATTTTCCAACATCTCTGTTCAATTATTAGCGTTGTCTGTAATGAACTATTCTGGTTTAATTACAGAATGTGTCTCTGTTGTACTATGGACAAAATAAAACACAATCGAAGATTAATTTAAACAGGAAAACTAATGTTCACAGCAATTATTGCAAAGCTGAGGGTGCTTTTTCAATTTGCTCCATCTGATGAGGTGATTCTTTCGAGAAGACCACTAGGTTCATAAGCCTGATGCACAGAGAGCTTAATGCCCAGGGACACACATGAACACTCGCACACTCATAAGTGAGTGGCACACTTCTGAATTGAAACACAGCCAGTAACTCCACATCACAGGAAAATGTCTGAGGGAGAGTATTTATATGTTCAGCCATGGCTGGATCAATGTTTGTATCAAGTGATTTGACAAAATCAAATGCCGTGTCTATCTTGGTGATGCCCTATCTACATTTAGGGCAGCAGTGAGAAGAGGCTAAAACTGCTGTATTCTCCTTGACTGTGGTGTACTCGTTCTTCACCTTGAAGTGAAAAAGGCATCATTTATGCTAGAATTTTTTTTACCTCAGATGCAGTTGCCACATTTGGGGACAAAATTTATTGTCACTTCGGCCTGATTTTTCAAGACTGGTCAATTCAAGTTCCATGCCTTCAACAGTAACTGTAGAGGAACAAATTTTAGCTTTTACAGAAAAAGAGGGTTGGGTACACAATGCCAACCATAAACCCCATACTACTCCATGTTGCTGATGTTCTTGGTTGGTAGTCTGGACAATACTCTATTTTCACACATACTTATTTTCCAGTCCCATACAGATAAGAAACCATTACAATTAAAGAACATACTAAGCTGAGCACAGAGAAAGGCTTTTGAAAACAGTGCCTTAACTCTTCAGAGAACCCTTTCTTTGTGTAATGGCCATAACCCTTGCATCACATTATCTAATTTTACCTAATGCCTCTCTCTACAGCATTCTGTAAGACCCAGGGATGATGGGGCCTATAAAACTATACTGTTACCCGTTTTTCCTATTAATGGAGCACCACTTCTGTTTGTTTCCCATTAGGAACCATGCTATACAATGTCATATATAATGCATTTCTATACCATGCAGCTCTCTTCCACTGGCTCAGTCTCACTTTGGAAGTAACAACTTGCCAGAAACCACTACGACCCTCCATACAAACAACCAGAAATTAAGGCTCTGCAGGGGAGCATGTTACTGCCTCACAAGGAAATAAGAAGCAGGGCTATGGCAGCCCACAAACAGATCATCCTGTTTCACAGTTTAGTCAACTATCCTTACAGCAGCTTTCGTATGTTTCCTATTCTTTAACTTCCAACCAGCAAAAGGGCTCCCATGGCTGAGGTGCAAGGTCCTTGACACTCACACACTATCAGCACTGTATCACAAACCTTCGGAAGCACCACCGAACATCTTGTTCTTCCACCACCACCAAAGCAGTAACGGTGTCATTCTCACATGCATCACCAGCTAAGGTTAAGTGTTATATCTTTTTAATGGCTCGTGTACTTTCTATCCAGGACTCTCCTCTGGTGTCGGGGGATGAACTAACTACTCACTTGTGTCTCCAGTGTGTGTAAATTAGCATTTACATGATATAATTCCCCATCTGCACACACATTAAAGAGATATGTATTTCAAAGCTGCTCTTCCAGGACACATATTGATTCACACCACACAGTCATCACCTGTCAGGGCAAAGGATTTGATTTACGCATGACTCCATGGTGCACAGGGAGAGGTCAAGCTGCCGTGAGCTATGATCTTGCCTGAAACTTCTGTGGATCTGGAGGAATGGCACTGACCACTTCCTACGAGCCCTGTGCCCACAGCCGGCTGTCAGGGAGGGGTGCAGTCAAGGTCACAGCAACACATCCCTTTCAGGGCAATCCTTGCCATTGCCTTGAGGGAAATGCGTCTTTGCTCCTCCATCTAAGCAGTCTACTCCTTTTTGAAAGGCAAGAAATTTCTTGCACTTTGCCTTTCCAACATTACAACACAAGTTGATGTATAGGTCACTCAACACACATCCCCCTCCGAGTAGGGAGGTTTAATAGTCCTCTCCTGACATCTTTAATAAGCAGCCTGACAGGTTATGCAGCTTCCAGCCATTTTTTTGCTACGAGCTGGGTAAAAGCTAGTGGAAGATGGTGGGCGTAACACTTCATCCTTTCATTCAGAATAAATTCAGAGAAGCCATTAAGGTTCTTTATGAAGCCAGATGTTTGAAACAATAATGATCTCCACCCCAAACATAACTACGTGCCATCTCCCAAAACAAAGACACATGTGGACAGAGAGGTTTCACAGGCAATTATGTTGTGAGGGTTTGTGCGTGACTGAAACAGCAAGACCAGAAAAATGGAGGAAGAAGACAAAAAAAAGACCTTGTCGCTATTGTGACAAAATGGGGAAGAATAAGTATCTGGATGAGCAGAGGCTGGGGCAGAGAGACCTGACCCTGTGTGTAAAGAGATTATCTTCTGTCAGATTCCCCATGGGTTCAAGGGAGCAGTTCCTCATGCATTCTTTGTCATAATACAAGATTTCATTCAGACCACCTGATTGCCTCATCCATCTCTTCTAGAAAAAGAGCAGCAGTACCCTGAACTTTGGCTAACTTCTCAGGTCAGATATGTGTAACACCTAACCTACAGGCCTTTTAGTGTCTGTGCTCACACACATCATCTAATGAGTGAATTAAACTCAGATTGTATTTTGAGTGGGGGGTGGTTTTTAACCACTACATAAGCTGTGCAAACTTCCACTGTCTACCCAGCCCTGCACACACAGTTTAGTAGAAAAATTACTTGGCCGTGGAGGACACTGATGCCCAACATGGAAACTTTTTAAGTGTTTGGTGATACCAGTTAATTTGCAGTCACAGTAACATTTTGCATTTGCTGCTACAGGAACAGTACACACCTAATGGCTCCTCAGGTGTAATGGCCATATTCCCCAGCCAGTAATAAGCAAAGGGTTACCCTTAGTTTAACAGATATCCATAATGATCACATACACGATTTTAAGGGGAAAATGTGAAGGAAAGGGGAGAAAGGGGAACTGCCCTTTTGTAACCATAAACTGCATACTCTTCATAAATTCACTGCTATAATTTGCAGTCCAATTTTTTTAGCCATTGGATAGATGCATTGCAATTTGAAGTCTTCATATGATTGGTTTTATTCTTTCTTGTCTTACAGCTCAAATGAGTGCAATCTTAAGAAAGCAGTGCTTTGGACCACTTGTACTGATAAAATGAAGAGCACAATCAAGCTTTTGAAGGAGCCACATACATCAACTGCTGACAACTCTTCCCTCTGTCTCACTGTACTAGAGCAGCCAGCTCGCAAAACAGCTCATCTTCGGCTGCCTCAAAGCACCATGTCTTTACCAGCTCCTCTCCTATTACCAGTGCTTCCTCCCCATCATGCTCTGCCTCTCTGCATCCCCTTCACTTTCTCTGAACAACTCTTAGGAAGAGACAGAAGACTGCTCTTCTCCATTGATCATGACAGCAGTGTTCTCAATCTCCGACTGCAACCAGGAATAAACCTATAAACCTTTGCTGCTTTCCTCAGCCCTTAACTAAGGCCTCCCCTTCCCAAACACTGTTCCCTCCTGCACCCTGCAGTTGTCTGTGTGCATCTCCTCATTCTGCTCACGGGCTCCCCTCCCCAGCTTCCCCAGCTGCAGCGGGTTAAAAAGGAAGTATAAGATGTTGCCTGCAATTGATTTTAATTCTTTCCCTTGTGCTGCCCCTGCAGGCACGAGTTGGCCAGCCCAGCTGTGGCACTGAGTGCAGCCACTTCTCCCTCACGCACAGCCTTCCCTCAGCAAGCTGATACTGATCACAGACAGACAAATGCACACGTACAGTCATATTTATTTCTTTGCATTCTCTGGAGTTTCCTTACAGTATGAGGTCTAGCAGAAGAAAACATCTGCTTTGTTTGTATTTTAAGGTAATGGCTTCCTCTGCAGACCTGGAAACACAGACACGACAGCAATGGACCTTTGTGGGAGAAGCAGAGAGGGGCTCCAAACTGAGAGTGAAATGGCTGAGAGCAGCTGAAGTGTTCAAGCAAAATGAAAATACAGAAGTCTTCAGAAAACAAAGAACAGTGAGGGAGCTAATAGAGTTTTGAATACTCTTTTTCTTTAAAAGTAAGGCCCTAATGTGTTCTTTTAAGGAAATGACTGCGAGGAAGAAATGTGAAATTTTCCTGCCTACCACTATCCTTTTAGAAGAGTCAAAATGATGCAGAGTGACTTTGGCTTGGACCGGTATCTCAGATTTCTTCTCTCCCCATGCATAACATTCCACAAATCCTCTTGCTTATCAAATCATCCAATGGGTGAGAAGGCCATAGTGTTAGATCGTAACTGGTAGAACATCTAGCATGATCATCTGCAAGATTAGTCTGTCACTGTTTACCATTGGACCCCCTTCTTTTGTGACAACCCCTTTCCTCACACCAAATGTTCTTGAAGACCCTTTCACTCTCCAGTAGCTGCCTGCAAGGCCCAGCGTGAGGGGGCAGACTACAAGTTATGCACCACATCTCAAAGGAGTGAAATATAATGAACATGACAAAAATGTGCCACCCACTAGATCAGGTTGCTCAAAGCCCCATGCAGCCTGGCCTTGAAAACTTCAGTTGTGGATGTGGGGCATCCACAACTTTCCTGAACAACCTGTTCCAGTGCTTCACCAATCCCACAGTAAAGAATTTCCTCCTAACATCTAATCTAAACCTGCCCTCTTTCAATTTAAAGCCACTCCCCCTTGTCACATCACCACATGCCCTTTTAAAAAGAATCTCACCAGCTCTCTTGTAGCCCCCCTTTAGGTACTGAAGGATGAATTTCTGCTCTGTCCCAGAGTGAATGTAAATGAAGACTCCTAGAGGACCTGTCAGTCTGGGACTAACCCATGAGAAAGGAAGAATGAGGAAAGGTGGTCAAGAAAGGTCCTGCAGTCCTCTGTGATGCCAGGACTAAGAGGAATGAACAGCAGGACAAAGCCTGCACAACAGAAGCATGTGAGAGCAGCTGAAGGATGTAATCAAAAAGCTGTGGATGGATGCATGGATATCCAGAACACCCTACATATTCTAAAATTCTGATGCATGGAGCTAAAGGAAATCAAGTGCCTGAAGATTCTGAAGTGATGAGGCCTGAAAAATGGGTGGAATAGCATAGAATTTTTAAAACACTAATTGACAACTGGTAGAGTAGTGCTGTACCTGCTCTGTGAAGACTGCAGTATCTGTAACTGCATGGGGTAATTCTCTAAGGAAAGCCTGTATTCTGTAGGAACTTCTGTTGCTACCAGAAGATGTTAGCATGACAATCCATCATGTCCCAGAACAGTCCAAGATTTGGTTTTCTGGAAGCATATCAAGGTCATGGGTTAAGATTGGCTCTTATATTGACATCACACCTAGCCTTACAAGTTCCTAATTGTTCTTATTTATTCCTGAAATAAGGAGAGATCACAGGAATTCACAGTGCTCAATATGTGGCACAATGAGGTGTACACATCCTTTCAGTGCAAACTGTGACATCTCCAAATAATAATGAACAAGTTAATTATTTCATCTAGCGATCTCATCTTAAAAAGGAGATCTCATGGAGGGATCCTGCCGGACACTCACAGGTCACCATCACTACTGTGATGTACCTTATTCAGCAATTTGTCCAAAGACTCTGAAGAACCTTAAGAGCCTTAAAAAAGGAAACTGATTTTAAGCCTTGTTATGTAGCAACTGTAGTCATCTTGCTTTACTCCTTAGATCCTACTATTTTAGAGAGAAAAAATTAGAGACATTTTTGGTGGAGGGACAGCAGAAAAAACAATTTGCAAGTCTTCTTGCTGAAATGTATTTAAATCACAAACGCTGACATTTTACTGAAATTACACTTTTCCAGTAGAGGGAATGTAGAAGAAAGGAGGGCTGACCCTTCCTGTCTTGGATGATAAATATTAAACCTACTTGAACTCTAATAATTTACATAAGTTGAAGCAACAAACAGAAAAGGGCTGGTTGAACCTAAAAGAACTGGAACATTTCTCAGTGCTCTGGGAGCCCTTTCTCATTTCAGTGTGGCTCAGCGTCCTTGGCTATATTTCCTAGCTCTCTGAAGATGAAATACTAAAGCTATTCAGCATTTTTCTACAGTTGCAGAAGAACATGGGAAAGAAGCAAGTGAAATTACAGGAGCAGAGACTGCCTTTTGTTATTACACTTAAGCTTTACTGTCATGCACTTCAATTTCAAAGAGCAGCATTCGTAGCTAAAAGAAAAAGTCACTCCAGCACTTACAACCAATCAGAAATAAACAGGAAAAAAAAAAAAACATCTGGGGGGAAATACACAATTTTTATCAGAAGTGGAATGGCCACCCTTAAATACAAACAGGGAAGACTGATAGCTGACCCCTCAGATAAATGGCCACAAATCTTTCATTTGTTGGGAACAGTAATAATTGCCAGAATATGGATTAACTCTATTGCATGAAACTGATTTTCAGATTTACCACTGCCTGAGAATGAAAAGAGAATTTGTCCATAGAGTGTTCATCTATGAAGAAACTTCTTTATGAATAACCACACAGCAAGATTATAATTTTTAAGGCAAGAGACTCAGTGAGATGTGGAGCTGTTGTCATTCCCACAGCAGTAATTTACCACAGAACACAGAAGAGGGTCAGTATGTCCCTCAGGATTGGTCTCTGAATTAGGGCACATAACATCCTGACATCTTCTCCTGAATGGTTCCCAGGAAACTGGAGCATGGGAATATGTAAGTTTTCTGGGGAGGCAGCCAGTACAGGAGTTTCAGTTTGGTGTCCTGAGCTGTGGACTGGAGAGACTGGAAGAACAGTGGGTGGCTGGCAGAGTGAAGGAGTAAGTGGTTACTCTGTCACTATCCAAATTCTTCATTATCATTCTACATTCACAGCTTCTGCCTTCTATGAACACCAGTCTTATTTATGA
Organism: Rhagologus leucostigma; assembly: GCA_013397725.1. Lineage (NCBI taxonomy): Eukaryota > Metazoa > Chordata > Aves > Passeriformes > Rhagologus > Rhagologus leucostigma. Next base: position 60,669 of record VZTD01000839.1, on the reverse strand, counting down.
CACATCATACAGCCCCTTCAGTAAGTGAGAAACTCTGGCCCTCAGTGTTTCAAGAAAAACTGCCTTACACTGCATTAGCATGCAAAATGAATGAGGCGGGAGACCAGCTCCAGCAGCTCCCCAAAATAATATGCGACAATCTAATTAAACTTTATTGTAACTATACAAGCGAGGAAACAGAATTAAGGCTGGGTAGGCAAGCTCAATTTTGTCATTTCCTTAGCCTTTGAGTGTTTGCAATTTGATAGTCTTGTCATGTAGGATTTCTAATAGAATTGTGTGCATTTTTAGAAAATAAATTAAATTATGAACTTCTACATGGTTCAGCTTCTGCTAGGCCAGCAAACTAGACCAAGGCAAAGCTGGGCTTTTTTTCACTGCTTCCTTCCATGCTGGCTTTTCAATTGTCACTGTCTAGCAGAGGAGCTCACCTTTCTTCATCCATGCTTTATTGGTCAAAGAGAGAGAGAGAGAGATTTCCTAAGCTAGAAATGAGAGCATGGTACTAGCATAGCTTGGTACCTGGAGAGCAGAATCTGCATTCACAAAAAAACACCCTGTGACTATCAGCCAGTAACACTCAAGGGCACAAGAAGAGGCAAAATATACTGCAGAACCAAACACCAACCCATCCCCACATCTATGAGAACTGTTAAAATTACACAGTTGGAAATACTGTTTTTTAAGAGATCTTTGTTCTTGTACCTATCTCAGCTTACACTTTCCAATTAAAAAATTGCTTCTGGGCTTGATATCAAATGCTTAAAATTGCAGCCAGAAACATAAGCAACTCAAAATAACCCCCTTAGAATGGAAACTCTTGTACAACCTTCATACTGCTATGCCTGGAGTACACTGCCAATAAGATGCCTAAAAAGAGGGAGAGAAACTCAGGGTGGGAGTGAAGGGAAGAGGAATTAGACTGAAAAGGAATGAAAGGGAATCCCATGAGGAGCCAGCAGAAAAGCTCCAGACATTCTGGCAGTTCTAAGAGTTTGTTCCAGGTGGCAAAATAGACACTCACTCGAGGGGCACTTTTGATGAAAAAGGACTAGGGACTTCAGGGCAGGGGCCTTAGGAGACCTGCAGTAACTCTGAATCTCTGCTGTATTGTCTGCCACGGCATATGATTAGCTTCCTGTGCTGTAGCACATTGTAAGGCACTTTATAAAGCAATGAATTACGCAGCTGAAGTGGAGTAACCACATGCAAGCAAATACGACAACCATTATGCTCTCAGCAACATCCCACACACAGCCACGAACATTTGCATTAGTGCCAATTAATCTGAGGTGGTACAAACTCAGCCAAGCATTGGATTTGTTCTTTAGTGTGAAGGAGGAAGGGAGGGGAGAAAAATATCCTTTTGTCTTCAGAGAGGAAACATCTGTAGGAGTTTTCAAGGGCTCCGATGACTTTGTTGAGCATGGAGCGGGGGAGCATGCTATTGAGTGCTTTGATCTCACCAGCAGGTGACACTGCAGCAAGTGGGAGCAGCTATAAAAAGTTTGAAGCATTCTAGGGACAACTCACACAACCGGCGCACAAATGTGTTTAACGTGTGACTCACAGTTGCCGAGAAGTGGGAACATGTAGCACGGGCTGGCCTTTTGGTTTCAGCTTCTCGTTGCCTATTAATGTCTTCATTTTTTCCTCGCTGCTCCCCACCACTGCTTTCAAACACCGGGGTGAAGCAGAGTCAGGAAGAGCGATGAATCTTTTAACCCTGCCGCACGTGGAAATGCATATGACTAAAGCACAGCCAGGGAAAACTGTTCCACCAGCCCTAGCTCTCGCTGAAGTCAGCAGGAAAGCCATATCCTTTACTGTGCTAGCAGAGGAGCCTACCAAGCACTAAAGGGGTATTGTGCTTTTCCAGGTCCACATTTTAACCAGCCACTCTGCACAAAAAATGATGATGGCATTTGCAAAACACGGATTTTCCTTATGCATTAACACAGAAGAAAGCAGGTGAAATACCTGAGAATAAATAACTGATTTTACCTCTTGTACCTCTCTGTTCTGGCCGGAACTCCCAGGAGGACTGACCCTACAAAACCCTGGGTTCCAGGACCTGTGTTATTAAGGGATCGGGAAGATCAACCTACTTCTACATGATGCTTCAGTTCCATAAAGATAAATCTTCCTGCAGCTGGACATCCTATGCACAAAAATTCACAAGTGCTAACTTACTAAGCAAGGCTTGCGCTGCAGATTCTGGTGAGGACCACAGCTATTGTATCCCACTAAGGGCAGAGTGAAGATTGTCTTACTTTGTCACTCAGCAGTTCCTCAGGTGCAAAGGGGATATAGGCAGAGCTGCCAAGTTTTGTTCAGCTCCCTGTGTAATATACTAATTTTATAAATGGGTTAGTGAACTGATTTACCACTTTCTAGACTATTTGCATGAAGCCGTCAGTCGTATTTCCCAGTGAAGACATCCTGCTCCAAAGAGCAGTAAGAAATTGTTCCCAAATCCTTGCTGCTGTGCATAGGGGAAGCCAAGAGTCCTTCAGAGAGAGTCTTCAGAGAGTCTGCACACTATTTGCAAGATATGATGGGAGGCTGCAGGGCACTGGCAGGCATAGGCGGGTACCCATGTAGGGTTTAATGCCAGAAGCATTTGTAACAGCTTGCACTGTCAGTCCTGCCAATGCATGGCTGCCCTGCTCCAGGTGTGTTCTGTACAGAGAGAGTGGATACCTGGTGCTGGCACCTGGCACAGTGCAGCCGAAGTGAATATCTGTTGTCTGCTTGAAGCGCATGTGAATGTGTTAAAAACCAGCTGGAACGTGTCAGCCAGTGACAGAGGTGCCAAAACCAGGGTGCTGGGCATGATGCACAGCCACAGACAGTTCCAAATGGCTCCACAAAAGGTTGACAGAAATGCAAGAATTCAATGCTCAAAAAGTGTTTCTAAGTGCTTCTACTTCAGCAAGCAAACCAAAGGCCACGAATAGCCTTTCCATAATATTTTGCACACATGTTCGGGTATGTGGGGGATTTTTTTACTATTATCTGAACTAGAATGCTGAAGAGTATTAGAGCTCTCTTTGGAGAGACAGAAGCAGTTTTAAACCTAGTCATTTAAACAGTATACATTTGCAGCACTACACCCCCTCCTGTGTCCACTGCAAGTGCCTATGGTTTTACAATCACACCTTCCCATTGATGCCGTTACACAGCCAGGGGAAAATGACAAGGATGAAGAAACTCAGAGCTGACTTTGCAATGAAAGCAAACACCTAGCATAAACCAGTCAAGAACCCACACTTATTTTGACTGGGAGCCCTTGGAGACATTATTTGGGATGACCATAGGTATAAAAACACATCTAAAGTGTGACTCTTCTACGGCAGGTGTTCCCTCATTTACTACAAGATACTCTGATGGACTTCACTCTTTAGCTTCCACTGTTCAGATTGTACCTTGCAATTTCTAATATGTGCACTGAAGTAGACAGGTGAGGCTATATTTAACATTCATGTACATTAAACTATCAGAATTACAAAACTGCAGTGGTGATTGCCTGCCTTTCAAGACCAAAAGAGAGAAAGCAAGGGGCAAACTGCAAAAAGGCCAAGCATTTTTTCTCTTCACCACTCCCACTTCCTACATGAAAGATGCACTGGCAAAATTTGCTCCAAAGTTGTGGTTTTTTGGAACAACACTCTCTAGTCACATAAGCAACACTTTATTTTTCCAAGTGTAGTTATTTAGTTTCTTCACATTTGAATTTTCATGTCACTTCTCTTCCTCTCTGTAGTTTCTGCTTTTTTAAACAGTGTGAACACATTCTGTAATTATTGCTGACAGCCCAGTGTTTAATGGTGTTGAGTGTCTTTTATGGCACAGTCAGACATTCGTTTAGGAGACAGCTGTCTCTGCTTAAAAAGTCGCTGCCCCTTAACTCTTTATCTCTGCCCCCACGACTCAGACGTGGCAGCTGCCCGTACCTGCAAACACTTGAAGCAAAGCCTGTTTCCCTCCACCCTGCAACAGCCTGAAAGAGCCCACGGATTCGGTTACTGCACCTCAGCAGAGGGGAGCAGGAACAAATAGCTGATCAAGCAGTAACTTGTTAAACCACCACAGCTGTTTCTCAAGCAAACATCCGACCGTGCCCTCGGAGCCAGCGCGGCGCACGCAGTGCTGGAAGGGGAGAGGTTTCCAAAGCTGGGAGATGCTGTGGGAACCATCCCACATTCCTCCCCTGCCCCAGCTGAAAGCCAACCGCTGTGCTGTGACCACGGCTGCTCTGCAGGCTCGCCTGCTCGTCTCCCAGCCTCCTCCTGGCCCTCACTCTTTTTTCCCTGCTAGTGCCAGAATTACCATCCCGTACTCAAAGCGCGGCTGAACTTTCCTAGCCGCTTTCATCTGCCGTTTCGCGGGAACATGGCTGATGTGGCATGATTCCCAGCTGTTTTCATAGAAGACTGGCCCAGGCAAGCACAGCTTTAGATAGCCTGGGTGTGACTGACTACCTGGTACACAAGTCAGGAGGTGATTTGGTTGGCACCAGTCCCAAGTAATGTGAAGTAACACAAAACTCATCTATCACCATGCAGTACTTACTAGGTGAACCTTCACGAAGAGAACTTGCCTGACCTGATAATACAGTATTACCCCCAATAATTATGTAATTCAATACTAGTGCCGATTACCCACCAGGGAAGGGGAGGGGGGAGGGCAATTGCAGCCATCTGTGTTTGTTTGCCTGAACATTCCCATAAAAATGTTCTCAGCGTACATCGTGCTCACAAGCGGCAGCCTTGAAAGGGAGTTGGGACACCATTCCGTGGGGCAGTGCTGTGCCACTCCGTGTGTTGTCAAACTACACTGCTGACACTGCCAAATTGTTGTATCTTGAGATTTCTGAACTATAGCAAAAGAAGAGATGTGGAGTGTGTGAGAACCACAGTCCCCTCCTTTGCTGAATAGAAAAACTCTAATCCCTTGCCACATTCTTTTATATTGCAACAAAAGCAACTAATACATTTTTGTGTTATCTGTACCCTTGCTCTGCACTTCAGTGAAGTTAGTTTTGAGCAATTAGTGACTTTCCTGCACTGTCTGAAAGAGCAGGCACTTTCTAGTGCTCTTTCAGCTTACTTGCCAGAATTACTTTTTTAAAATTAATTCCTCCATTGTATCAGCACAGTAGAAGACAGGCCTAATACTTTCATCATTTGTAAGTCAGCATATGATTTTATACAATTTACACAATGCCTTAAGAAATGAAAGCATACCTGCTGACACTGTTCAATGCAAATGCTTTGCAGGATTTTCCTATACCACGAAGGCCAAAAAAGGACCACTGCGACCATCTTATCCAGTCTCACCTACCATACAGGTATGGCTTGAGTAGAGCAGTCATGACCTAAACAACTCTAATGACAGACAATCCACCACATCCACCTTCCCTAACATTGAAAAGGCATTTCCTCCACCCAAACTCTGGGAGTGAAGAGAGCTCAGGAGACACGTTTTCCACCCCAGAAATGCTTTGTGCATGATCATGCTTCTTGTCTGCGATACAACAGAGGAATACACCATTGCAACGGTTCCCCATAGCCTTTCACCTTTCATCACTCTTGCCTCCAGCTTTGATCTGGGAAGTGTTAAATCCAAAAGCATTATAAATAGGTCTTTTTGACTCAATATTGGTAAAAATTTCACAGAAAAGACAATATTCAGCTTTTAAGTAATTGCTCCTAAAATACAGAGCTATGAAATTATGCTAGTCTCTTCTCATCTGGTTTTGAATCATCCCAGAGGGTTGTGTGGTGGTGATGACATTTTCCTTTTAAATCTGCAGGATTTTTCCATTAAGTTCTATATAAGTTTTTCATCAGTTTGCTACAGCTAGAACCAAACTGCACAGTTTTCTCCCTTCCAGAGGAGGAAACTAATACTTTCATTTAATCAAATTGCTGAGGGAGATGCTATGAATTCCTCTTAAGTATGATAAAATACCCTAGTAACATATGCATTTATAACTGATATTCCATTGTGAGAATTAACATTTGGAAATAAGATGATTTTAAAAATAAAATCCAGCAAGTAGAACTTGGCAATGAATCATCTCAAAAACCCTGACACCATGAAGTGCTCAGGGCAAGGACCCCATGCTTCCACCACAGCAATTTTGCAGGTAGCATGTGGTGAATATTAGTACTGCTCTCAGCTGTGCCTGAGCATTTAGGAGTATTATCACAATAAAAATCACCAGAACCATCACAGACCTTTCTAAAAGCCATGGGTTTCACAAAGGAGAAGCTAAAAAGCTCCATGGGTATTCAGTTTATTCAGCAGAACAGCTAATAACTGATCCCACAGTCCTTATTCAGGAAAGAATCTTATTCCCAAGGGGAATTCAAGTGAGCTCCATTAGCTCAAATGCTCTTCACCAAATAACCAGTAGCCCCAGAAGACTGGAGACAGATAAAAATGTTCCTTCCTAAACCTAGCTGCCAAATGGAGACAGCTGAAAATTTTCAAAAGGAATTTCTATAAGGGCTTAAAATCAAAGATATTTTTGTCTGAGTAGGAAAGCAAAATCAGATCTCTAACAAGGCAAAGAGGGATAGCAACTTTAACAGTATTCTTACTATCTTTGTCTTAAAATCTCAGTATTGTTCAAGCCATTGTGCTTCTGCTGTATGGGACTGACAGAAACTGTTTCGCTGGTCTTGCTGTCTAGTCCAGAAACCAAATACCACACCAGAAGCAAACAGGTTATAGACTAGGTTGTACAGGTTTCTTACTGTATTATACACAATATATTTCTGCAGTATATGGGAACATGACAGCAATAGTGTTGCAGGGCATTTATGTTCATTAGTATGGTCAGCAATTAGGAAAAAGGCAGCTGGAGTTCAAACACAAATGAAGTTGGTGTGGTTAAAGCAGCACGTTTCCTGCCTTGCTGCTGTACCCACTCCTTCCATACCCAGTCAAGCAAGCACACTGCTGATTTCACTGGCACTGACTGAAAAGGTAAAGAGCAGCCTTTCCCAGAAAGTTGCAGGATTTAGCCAGAAAGCTGTTCTTCAGAGACTAAATTAACTATTTTTTTTTCCCAGTGCATCATCTTTGACGCACAAATTAATAGCAAATAGTCATGTAGGCCAGTCAGAGATGGAAAGAATTCTCCAGACCTTACAAGGGTGTCAAGTGCAGTTCACAGAGAGCAAAATTAATGCCACTAGAGACGGCCAAAGTTCATCTATAAGCAATTCTCTGATGGGTGATTGCTTCTTCCATTTTGCTTTTACAAGGTTTAAGGTGCATAGGTAAAGTAAGATCACACAGTGACTGAGATGTTTTTATAAGTGTGGACAAAGAAGGCAATTTAAAATCTTTTCTGAGGTGTGTATAATTACAAGTGCATTTCAGATGTTGTTAATATGCTTAGGTGCTTAGGGAAAGCAATCTTATATGAAAGATAACCTTTTAATAGATTACTTTATTACGGCAGCACTCAGCTTCACCGCTATATTCAGGGTTGAGTTGGCCTCCCATGTTTTCTACAGGTTTATAACTTAGCTGTAAAAAAAAATTTGAATTGAATATTCATGCCAGCTAATAAAATTTCGATACTAATTTTCAAAAGTAAAAAACTGGTTAATCTTTAACAGATACAAATACCTACTGGCTAAGGAATTAAAGAAAGGTTTTGAAGGTGGGGGTTTTTTTTTGTTGTTTATTTGTTGGGAGTTTTTTGTTCTTTTTTGGCAGTCAACTAACTTCATAACCATTTCTCTGTCAGAAATATATTTGGCAAACGATTAGCATATATTGATTAGTTATTACACAGGAGAACTGTTACTGCAGAGAAATTTTTTTTACTTAATCAAAGCTTACATTAGACAACAGATTGCAAAACCTCCAAAGGAATCATTAATAAAAGCCTTTTTAAAAAATTAAGTGAATTTAGCGCTTATGAAAACAAGAGTTCGGTGGAGTTGGCCAGAACCAGTGATGCACAGACTTTCTATAAAGCTTTGCCAATACATTATGGCCCTGGACTAAGACTTTCTTAGTATTTCAGCCATGAATCCTCTCTGCTGTTCAGCACAAAATGCATGGCACCCTCATGACATAGGACAAAGAGTTTCTAGAAATGCATTCCAATTCTGGGCAGCAACATGGTGCACCTTAACTATGCAGTAGTCCTGCATGATGCCACGAGACCACAATTTGGCTCTTAGCTGTTAGCTATGACTTCAGCTAGAGCTCGAGGCCAGCTTCCCAGGACAGCTTGGCAAGCATGCATGCACTACATCATGCGGATTTGCAGTGGCGCAGTTACAATACTTGATAATTCAGTTCTGCAGAAAATCCTGCTCGCCTCCCTCTCCCGAGCAGTCTGTTTAAAATCAAGTTGGGCTGCTGGCACAGGTAAAGTAAGCAAGATTTCCTTCTCAAGTTCTCTACTTTCTGATGACATGACCTGTCTTCTGTACTGCATGAAGGAAACAAAACCCGTAGGACTTTTACTGGAGCTCTTTTAAGAGCTTTAGGTTTTTACTTTCTCTTTTCTATTTTCTCTGTGCATCAAGTACTTTAAAAAATGGGTCCCTGATGATGATCTCAATTTTTTGCACCTGTGTTTTGAAGCGTTTAGTGAAGACCACCAAAATACTACCACTTAAACACTGGCTCCTGAACATACACGTGCTTTCACTGAGATAACGTCTTAAGTTTCCATAAAAGAGCAGCATTACCTGCCTTCATTAAAGTTAATTGATGGTCATCTGCTTGATGGCAATAGCACAGGGACCCCTCTGTTGCATGTCTATGTCCTGAGTGTTCTGTATGCTCTCTCTCTCTGGATTTTCCCCACTTTCAAGGTAAGGATGAGAGTAATGTTTCTCTTCCTTCCACAGCCATTGCCATCACTGATGCAGCAGAATACTGTTGTGTGGTGCTCAGACACAACAGATACCAGGTACACATATAAGCACTTTACATAGACATTTTTATGCAGTACCTTTTTGGCCAAGAAAACATATGGTAAGGTGCATCCTCTTGGAGCTCGTCTCTTCAGCTCCTTGCAAGTGTCCAAAAGAATCACTGCTGAGTAACTTCTTGACTTCTTGACCTCAAGAAATGTATGTGCCCATGTGTCAATACATAGACCTACCATACAGGAGGTCACGCTAAGGCTTTTAATGTGTATCATTGGTGGCACTGTAGAGTTTTCATATGAGTAGTATAATATCTTATAGGGTACTCCAAAGGATCCATTGCATTCCACCAGCAGAAATTCACTTTTTACACAAAGGTTTGGCATGATTAATGATCTGTTACGGTCTATTGATTAAATATTACCTGCAACAGAATTGCTTAAATACATATTTACAAGATAAACTAGAACAGCTCATAGTCATTACAGTCTTTGTGGTAATTAATAGGAATGTTATGTAAATACACATTTAAGTGATTTATATAATAGGGCTCCAAATAAGCTGTTATAATCTATCATGCTGTAATGAATTAGCTCCTTTACTGTAGGTAGGTATCTGACCTCTACTGGAGTATGAAAGACCTGCTTATATGTCTCACTGCTCTTGCCTACTTTCAACAGAAAGCCATGCCTGAAAAAGCTGCTACTGGAGAATAAAAAGAGAAAAAAAGTGCATTAGATACGGAGGTAATAGTAAAAAGGGTCCTAAAAAGCTCTATAGTCAGCTTGGCTACAGAATGAATGACCACCTCTTTGACTGCCTCATTGCACCATTAACAGGCTCAGGAAGGCTTCAGGAAAGATTAAGCTGCCAGGCAAAGAGTATGCTGCATATGGAGAGGCTGCCTCTCCCTTAGGTGCCTTCCCTCCCCTACTCCGAAGCACAGCATTCACATGGGAGCAGAGACACAAGAATTAACTTGACCCAAATCATCTGAGGAGTGTGAGAACCATCAGACTGGACTAGGCATGGGAACAGACCTGGACCTAAAACCAGAGAGAGAAATTGCTAGTATGTCATGAGGCACAGCTAAGCTGCATTCCTGATGCTCATAATGCCAAAGCAACAGGTAGTCTGCACTGTTCTTCCCTAGTGCCTAATCCAGACACAGGTACCTCACACAGTTCTTCTCAGGATGGGCAGGGGAGAAACCGTCTTTGGACAGGCACTAAACACAGGGATTTTCAGTCCTGCCCTTCAAATAAAGAAATCTGAGGAAATCATTAGCTATCACAGAATAGATGCTGGAATTAATTTTTAACTATATGACTTGCCTTCAATTTGTAATTGTCACAGCTAATTGTCATTCTCTAGATTTTCAACGTGTCAGAAAAATATTAAGTTACTTCTGCTAGTTTTGGAGTGTCTTCACTTCAGTTTGGGAACAGCTTAACATGCAATATTATTAAAATTGGCTCTCAGTTATACTCATGGCTTCTTAGGACTATATTTTTCTTTGCTTTGTTCAGAAAAAGGAATAAAATTACAGTCTATTCCAAGATTTCATATTGTTAGTTTTAATGCTTTCCCCTTCAAAGTGTTCCTCCAACACACACTCTCAACAAAGCAGTCAAGCTTCCTCTGACCTCACAGTGTGTAGAGAGAGAGACTCGATTCAGCTATTACTTACCTTGATGAAGCTATCTTTCATATGTTATTCAACTTAAAAGGCAGTGACTGGAACAAAATCATGAACATTATTTGCTAATGGAAATTGGACTTGGAGAGCCCCCAGATGTTCTATGCAGCTACAGGTCTCACAGGCACAGGGGACGTAGCACAAGCATGTTTTGGCATAGTAGAGACACTCCTTCATTTGCCAAGACAGTGAACAGAGGCAGTTCACCTGCATGGCAGTCTGGAAGGAGACCCTGAGAAGACCCACATATCCTTGGGTGTGCGATGGAGCCTTAGAGACATTTCTGCCTAGTGAGAAGGACACACGCACCCACCAGCCACGGTCCACACTGTGCTGTGGATATGGAGGCACAGAAGATGCCTGCTCTTGTTTTGGAGCTCCAGATGCAGCTCTTGGAAAAGCTCTGACAGGATGAGGGTGGTCCCCCACACAGCCACATCTGAACTCATCTGAGCTAACCCTGATGGGGGCAGGTTTGAGCCCTCAGCCGGTAGGCAGCCACTAATGAAATCCATTAAACTGTCAACATTTAGGGAACACTGTTTTACAAAACCACTTAAACATACCATGCAACAGACAGCTGAATTAGGCCTGTCTGCCTGTGTGGAGTCAGAAAGAGCCAAGTTACTCTTCAGGGGATTGAAAACTACTTTGCAGAGTAGAGCCCTGATTTTTTCATTTTATTTTTAGCAATTATTCAAATGTACCTAAAATGGACAAGTGCCTCTTTATTTCCTTCAGAGCAAAAAAAAAAATTAAAATCCTGACATCAAAGACAGCCACCACCATTCAGAAAAGAACAAAAACCCAAGCCACTGATACCAAATGGACTTTGAAGAGGTAATTTGAAAGCAGGGGGAGAGACACCAGCAAACAGGGCAAATTTCTGCGTGCCATTGGAGCTCCACGGCAGCGTGTTGTCAGATGCTCAGAAAGAGGTCAGAGCCTATTGCAGGTAATAGACTGCAATGTAGGCAGCCAGCGTGCAGGAGAACTGAGCTCGAAAAAAAGAGGATCCCAGGCCCCCGAGGCCACTGGCAGCTGCTGTGTGTGTGTGTATGTGCCACAGACTGACAGAAATGACAAACCGAGTCGTCGGAGAGAGGCCAGAGCTGCTCAAGTCGCTCTGCAAGAAGGCCTGCAGGGCGAGCAGTGGTGTGCTACTACCAGCATGGGCTGCTAAAGGAGCAACCCAGCCACCTCCTGCTTGCTGGAGGTGAGGGATTGCAACTTGACCAGTAGGTCATGTTCAGTAGGAGATTCGAGGTGTGGGAGACGATTTTGAGCATGAAAGGAAAAAAAAATGAAAGGAATGCTCAACCTTCTTTCCATTTTCTGCCCAGCAATACAACAGATCCACTGTCTGAATATATTAGAGGAAGCTGGTTTCACAATGGCTGCCTCTCTTGTGGTCCATCTACTACTGGAAAAGACATGGGGTGTTTTTAAGGAGCTTCCAATAATTCCAGGAACATTTTGGAAAATATGCTGTATTTAGATAGATCTTTTCTTCTTATACTGTCCTGTTTCTGTCACTTCTCATTCATATAAACCTATATACACAAGAAAGATGTCTATGGTTAATCTCATTAATGTTTATTCTCTGACATGGAGCCATAGTTTCCCACCTCCCCAAACTGGACTAGAGAAGTTTCATTTTCCTGAAAGATTTTGGATTTGAATTGACAGAGGCAGAGGTGACTATTTAGACAAAGAACAAATATGATATAGAAAACACAAGACAAACATCAGTGGAGTCCTCATCCCGAAATAAATCTGTGTCCTGAGTAAGATTACAAGGAAACATGGTCTCCTGTGATCAGGAACGCTTGGTTTTCTGCAGTGAAGTTGTCAGGAGAGTGGCCATTTTGTGACACTTTGTATGCCAAAGCATTGACCGTGACACGATGGCTTTTGACTCCACAGGAGAATTGTTGACAATTGTCCACAGTTGACAGCCATCAACTAGCAACAACTGGTGGCCCAAGGGAAAAAAAGGTTTTATAGTCATTCACAGTCTCAAGAGGCATTCCGTCCTACAAACCATCACTTCTGTGACATCACTGTCATTCCCCTGGCAGTGAACAGTGATGTCATAAGACAAGCATTGAAACAGTAGATAGATAATAAACAGTCAAAACAGGTAAACATTGAAATAAACCCACAACCAATTCTCATGCAAATTTCCCTAGTTATAACAAATGTAGGAAGGAAAAGCAGAAAAATAAATGATACATCCATACAACTGGTTCTAAATAGAATGTTTTTCAAAGCTCACCCAGAGACATCACTGACTCTTTAATGTCTGCTTTTCCACTAATTTGTATCCTCTCAATTTACAAGGTATTTCAAACACCAATTCTATTTAATAAAAATGCAAAGTACAACGGGAAATTTATGTAAACAGGGTTGGCAAAATATCTTTGTAGAACATTTTGGAAGAAGTCATTAAATTAATGAATTAATAAATGGACATTTTAATACTTTGGTGTAACTGGGATATAGCCTAACCAAAACACTACGCCTGACACTTTATTAACATATAAATACAGGTAGAAGTGAACTGTACCAGAGTAAAACAGTTTCAAATCAACTCTCTGGTGGGAAACCTCCTAGACCATTAAAAAAAAATATGTTACAATGTCACTACTACTTACTATTATTATTCAACAGTAGCATCATAAACAAAACACCTTTCACTCAAAAATCATTAACATTTAACAAAAAGAATGCATCATTATTCCTAGGGTATGAGTGTAAGATTATAGTCTAATTTTTGAAAAGACTCTAGTAATTTAAAATGTCTTATCGAAGTTAATGTTTAAAGCTAAAATGACCTAACTGGTCACAAGGCTTCTTGGAGTACAATAGAGAAAGAAGGAAAATTAGATTTTCTCCATGATGGATGAGTTTAGGAAAGCCCCAGGGGAATTACCACCTAATGTTTTTCAAAAGATTTGCTTTTTGATTTCATGATGGTGGACAAAGGAAGGCTATTCAAAGAACCTGCTTCCACAGCCTGGTTAAGCTGTCCACAAGACTACAGTACCCCATTATTTGGGTCCCCAAACTGAGATTCTTGTGCTGGATGGAAGTCAGCCCCAGCTGACTTAAGCCAGCTGTCTTGGGGTGACTCTATCATGTGNGTGAGACGGAGAGCTGAATTTTGTTTCCTGGGACTTTTGTTTTTTACCCTTCTTATCTTCTGAACTGTTTCAACAACATCAGAACACATCAGGAGAATTTTCTCCCCGAGGCCCGGGGGTGGGCCCACGCCCTCACCGACCAGCTCCGAGGAGGAGAGAGACCACACCTACAGAAGGACTCTGGAATCTTCCCAGGTTTCTCTCTATAGCGGGGGTTTTAATTCATTATTCAGCATCATTATCCTTTTCCTGTGTGTTTGTTAAAATAAATAGTTTTTATCTCTTTCACTTTCCTTCGAGGAAAAATTTCTTTTTCCCCGAACCCTGTGGGGGGAAGGGTGGTTGCAACCTGGTTTTTCTCTCAGGGGCTATATTACTAGATTTTGGCCAAACCGGCACACCAGCAGACATTTCAACCAAAGAATCCCTTCCACAAATATATCATGACCACACAGGATGTTCTGGAGATATTAAATTGACAAAAGAACAATACTTTCAGGTTATAGAGGTCAAAGGTACATTAAAAGTACACAAATGGGTATATTACAAGCAATTTTAGGAGGTATTAAACCTCAAACTTGTTGGGCATTGTAATAACTGATCAGTCACTTAGAGAAAGAGTTACTAGCCATTTACTACACCTTTAGCAACTTTTTATGTGTAGAGTCTTAATATAAGCTGTAGTTTATGCAGCTTCAAATTTTAAAAAATGAACATCATAAATTCTCTTCCCAGCTCCATATTTAATAAGTAATAGGTCTCATTTTCCAGATTGCTGAGTAGTCTGTAATTCTCTTCACTTCACTGGGAGCCGTTGTAGACTCAGCATTTTCCAAAGCAGGCTAATTATTTAGTTGCCCAAACATGATATAAAAAAACTAACTCACGGCTCACTAATACAAAACTAACTGTCTTGCACAAAAGTGGCCAAATCCTGGTTCTTCACAGGGGAAGGGAAACAAGAGTCCTAGATTTCTGCAGGCAATGAGTATGTTCTAGGGTATCACCAAGACACAGGAGCTGGGTTGGCAAATAAACCAGCTGTTTTTATTGAGCTCTGAATTGTCACAACCAGACTATCCCTTGCAACCAAAATAACTGTTTGAAAGCTACTTGAGGTGTCTCCATTCTGTCACTGCCTGCCAGCTCGGCACACTCATTGAGGGAGTGCAAGCACCCTGAAGGGCTGCTCTTCTCAAAGGGAACGGAAATGGGACATGACTTCACTCCCTCCCACATCAGCTGGTGCTGCTCACCCCATCACACCTGTAAACTGCCTTTCTCCTTCGCAGACAAAATACCTTCATATATAACCTCTGCTACACATTTGTATGTCACTGATATTAAGAGGAAGAATGTGTATCCTAAGCAGAAAAGAAGGCATTTCCAAGGGAGACTTTTCATAGCAAAATTCTGGAAAACCATGAAAGGACTGAAGAAGTCAAGTCTTAGAGTCCTTCAGGTTACTCTGAGACAGAATCTCAAAAGAGCTCAGATCTCACACACCAAAATAAGAGACAGGTTTCCAATAAAGCTCAGTAAGCTGAGCTGATTTTAAAAAACATTCATTTAATTCAGTACCTGAATCAGAGTCCAGCTCATTCTGAGAGATGATACCCATTATCCAAAGAATTCAGCATGTTAACTGCTTTGCAAGATTTTCCAGGAATCTTGTTTCCCTCCCTTATGCTACCATTACTTCTGGCTGCTACCATTACTCCAGGTAATTTCTGGAGGAGGAAAATTCCTTAAAAGAACAGAAAGACCTTTTTTCCTCCAAATGTAGTCCCACTCATAATGGTAGTCGTGTCTCACATGGGCCATCTGCCCAGACAGCACTGAAAAAAAAATCTAAGACATGTATAGGGGGTGAGGGATACCCACTCTGCATTTGGGGGAAAGAAAGCAGGGAGAGTTGAAACTGAATTAAATAAATAATCACTTTATATTGCTTTACCTTACACCTAAAGTGTCTGCTGCCTAAGGAAGTTCTGAAAATTCTTGTTAAAGCTAAAGAGTGGATTTTAAAGCACCCTTTAAAGTGATAGCCCTCATTAATGGTCTTAAGAAAAACTAAGTACAGCAGAGTTCCAGATGCTTTTCACAGATACAGATATTTTGTTTTCTCATTTAGTGTCTATTTTAGCACTGGGAGGACTGATTAAAGAGAAACAGTACACTTCTAGCAACAACTTCCATGATATCCAGTTTCCTTTCAATATCTGAAACAGTGTGGATCACTTAGTCTGCACTGTTACTCTCTCCCATGGTATCTCAGAAGGCAAAAAAGGAGTGCACAGAACAGAGCAGCTCAGATAACTGAGATTTTAGATACCTGTCAAAGTGGAGTACGGCTGACTGAGACTGCTCAGGGTTATTGACAGCTGGCAAACTGTACGGCAGGCTTTTCATAGAGATGCCCAGAAGACGAGGGAGCCAGCACCACACACAAGTGAAGTTCCACCTGCATTTACCTATTTGCCTGTAAATGCATAAACTCTGCCTCTACGACCAGGTCTCAGTGCCATCCACAATTACAGTCAAGACCAATCTAAAATCAACCATCATGTATAACACAGACAGATACTCTTCTATAGGCATAGGTTTACATGCAAGCATTAATTTATTCTCCATTTTGTCTGGCTTTGTCTTTTATTTTTGTTAACATTAACCGTGGTAGCTTTACAACAGCTTAAACTAATGGTTAACCAGACAGATGAAATCTCACTAAATATTGTTTTCGGACTGACTCACTGAGACATGAACAACTTCAGTGAAAGCACAGAACCTTGAAGAACACAGAGAAATGCCTTTTTGCCTAACCCTAACGATGGCAAGCCTTCCGTCCATGCTTTTCTGCCACTAGGCCCATATTCGCTTTGTAAATTCGACAAGGGATGACTGAGTATTAATAGAAAATCTCAGAAATGACGTCGTCTGTGTCCAAAGTCGTGAAGTGAACTTTGCTCTTCATATAGGAAAAACCAGCAGCAGGCTCTGTATTCAGACCGAGACAACTGGATTAGCTAGGTGCATTAAGCAGACAAGTACTAACTCAGTGTAATCTTGCCTTCATTTGTTTCCCCCTGTTTTAACTACTTGAAATTATGCTTTTTTCTTTCTTTGTGAGAGGTAACTACTCCAAGGACGTTTGAAGCCTGATTTATTACTGCTGTCCTGGCTTCAGTGTAAATAAGGAGGAGGTCATATTTTTGGATACCTGAGCATTTACAAAAATTTGGCTATTTGGAGAAGGCTGCCCACAAGTGACTAGAGTAGGATTGCCATAATAAAACTTCCTCATGACTATAACTTCATATTCAGTATAAGATCATTCTGCATTACAATTTATACCTGACCCAACCCATAAAAATAAACTTTGGGAAGCATCTCTCTGGAATCTGATCCACAATTAAAACTGTAGCTTACACGTGAAGATAAACAAGACCTAAATCCCAATGCATTAAAAAGAAATTTCATAAACGTGTCTGGGATCTTCATGAAGTTCTTGGGGTGGTCAAGCAAGCAGAAGAGAAGGGAAAACAAGGAAACCTCAAATGCAGGCTAGTTCTGTAGCAATGAAAAAAGAGAGAATGAAGCTCAGATCATCCTCAGTCACTAACCATGGCTTGAATAAATGAGAAAGAAGATGAGAAAGCAGGATATCAACTAGCTCAGTTTTAGCTACCCTGCCCTAATTTTAAGTTCTGATGTGGTCACTCTCTACCCACACACTTCACTTTGAGCTACATTGTACAAGAGCATTTTAATAGATGCTTAGAGAATCACCCAGAAACCTAACAAAGTAGGCTGGACCTTGTAAATCCATACTTCAGCACATAGCAATCAGTCTTCAGGAGAGGTGCACAGTATAACCTTGGAGAGGTCACTTGGTTTTTAAGACTTAGCTTTCCACCCATAAAATTGAGTATCATTTTCTTTATTTGACAAGTAGGTTTGTTTTGCTGCAAGTACTTTGGGGCAGAAATCATGGCTTTGCAACATTCTAGCAAGATGGGGGATCAACCAGCTACTGCCACACAAATATCCATAGGTATGAGTTTGAAAGAACTCAATGTTTGTGATAACAGAATTGTCTAAATAGATTACTTGAGATAAATACCCTTTGTGTCCATAGCTATCAATATGAAAAACCAACTCTAAATGATCCCACCTGTTCAAAAACAAATTCATTACCTTGTTAACCTAAGTTCTTTTGTATCATCACTGCCCTACAGGGTTCCAAAAAATTTTGGATCTTTTTTTACACAATTTGACCTTCGGTCTTCATGTTTTCTTTTTTTTTTTTATCTTCATAGAATCATAGAATGATCAAAGTTGGAAGAGAGCTTCAAGATCTCCCAGTCCAACCATCCACCCAGCGCCTGCACTGCAACCCCTAAATCCCTAAACCACATCATCCAGCACCAGATGCAGACACGTCTCGAACACTTCCAGGGATTGTGACTCCACCACCTCCCTGGGCAACCTATTCCAAACCCTGACCACCCTAATGGTGAAAAAAATTTGTCTTATATCAAATCTGAATCCCCCCTGACTCAGCTTAAGGCCATTTCCCCCACTTCTCTCAGTGCAGGCACAGCAGGCGAGATGGGCCCCCACCTGGCTACAACCTCCTTTAAGGGAGTTGTAAAGAGTGATGAGGTCCCCTCAGAGCCTCCTCTTCTTGAGACTGAAAAAACCCAGCTCTCTAGGCTGGTCCTCATAAGACAAAAATTTTAACGTATTTCACCAGTTTTCCACTGGTGTTGCTCCTTTGCTGCTGCAGCTACATAACCATTTACAACAAATTTGGGTGTCAAGAGAGCTGCTGGGCTCCACTCGTGTTCCAATCTCTCCTGGGCTTTGACAGAGCAAAGTATACACTCTGCCTTCCAACTGATATCAAATGGGCACCTTGGCACTAAGGTTTTGCAGAGTTACCTGCCATTGCTCAAGCCCCATTATCTCTCTAAGTACACAGCATTGGGACAATGAAGGCTGTTGCTTTCTTCCCCTGGGAAATCACCTGTACAATCAGAAGGAACATTTGCCATTACTGTTACTCTGCCATCCAGAGCGCTGACACTGCCATACAACTTCAGAAGATNAAGAAAGAAAGAAAGAAAGAAAGAAAGAAAGAAAGAAAGAAAGAAAGAAAGAAAGAAAGAAAGAAAGAAAGAAAGAAAGAAAGAAAGAAAGAAAGAAAGAAAGAAAGAAAGAAAGAAAGAAAGAAAGAAAGAAAGAAAGAAAGAAAGAAAGAAAGAAAGAAAGAAAGAAAGAAAGAAAGAAAGAAATCCCACTCTAGAGACAACACAAAAGATTGATGATGGGATCTCAGTACCCAGAAACTGCTGAGCCACTAATTTCTCTGAAATGTCTCTGCCTTACAAAAAGCCTCATACTCCATACATATGTATAAGCAGAATACTCCCTGCAAGCTTCCTAAAGGAAGGAATCTTTTTCACTCACCTCAACATGGTTGCTTTTGTAAAACCCAGATTACAGCTTGAATTTAAAAAAAAAAAAAATCCACAAAAAAACAGAGAGAATGGCTTTGTTAGTTCAAAATATACACAAGTTGTTGTTAGCAAGAGAAAAAATGTTTGCATTCTTGACCTTTACAGAGGTAAGACAAAAAACAACTACTTTTTCATACTAATAGCATTCTGCGCCTGTCTCTTGTATATTTTCTTTTAAACTTGCCATTTTGCTGTTGCAGCTGGGCTTGTCAGTTTTCAGCACTAATGGGTTGTGATATGGTGTCAGAGGAAGTCAACAATCAATGCTGGAAAAAAGGGCTATCACTGCTGACACAGCCAAGGATGGAAACACAATGGCCTTTGCTTGGAAAGAAACAGAAGAAAAATCCTGGGTTATATCTTGCTTTGAAGATTAGTAGAGATTTACCACTCAGTGACCAAGCTATCACTTTCACCCCTTCCTACCTCAAGTTATCCTCCCATTGGACTCTAACATTATTCCTCATCTCACCCAAAATATAGAGGTTTAGTTAAAGAAGAAAAGCAAAATGCTTTATAACAAACATTTTAACGGACTATAGTCCACATTTTTGTTTAGAGCTTGAACAGTTATTAGCTTTTTAAAAGCTGAAGAGAAAAAAATGTTGGACTGCATAATGTACGCCTGTGGAGCAGCACAGTAGAAAAAGAATTTTGGATGCCCTTCCACTGCCTCATTGTGAATTAGATCAGTGCTCAGCCCCTCAGCTCCAGCTGAACTCAACACAAGCAGTGGACACTCAGCAGCTGTTAAACCAGGTATCACTGACAGAATTACTAAAGATAGACAGTGTTCAAAGGCATTCAACAAGAATAATGGCAATATTATTTATTTCCATAGCTTCATGTCAGAAAATCTGCCTAGCTCTAGGTCTCCCATAGTCCTGGACAGAGACAGAGTATGGTTATTTTAGTTTCCAGATGGGGAAAGTGTGACAAGTACATTCTTTAAGATCAGACCAGGATCTTATACATACAGACAAAACCAGAAATCAGCACACATCATAAATATGTTGCCAGATTTCATAACTTCCTTCCCTCAAAACTGTAATTGTCCAGTGTCATTATGGATCTTTTCATACCAGTGGATAAAAGGTAAGTCACAGATTTTCCTCTTCTATTAATGAAAGTGACGGAGATCGATTTCAGAAAATTCAACATCTCCAAAGCAAACAGGAGTAACTGAATCTTGCCTCTTCCAAGACAAGAAATTATCTTCTCCAAGATATTTAGATATGCCTGACTCTACAGACAGCCCTAGAATAATTTTTCCAAGCATAATTCATTTTTCTATCAAGTTATGGCCCTAATTGTGGACCCATATTTACTCTTCTGTTAGTTCCAAATATAATTCCGTAATCACAGTCTACCTTCAGTAAAAGCCAGCTGCAGAAGGGTTTCTTCTGATATAAGGACACTGCAGGGCCATGGCAGTAAAAGAAAAGAGACAAGAAAGAGTGGCTAAGGACGGAAAAGGAAGGAAAAGCAACAGCAGTGAGAAACCTGGGAAGACAGTAGAAGGAATTTAGAGAAACCTCAGGAGATGCTGGGATTTTTAGGGTGTCTTGCCTCCATGTGAGGCATTTTTTTCTGTGGTTAATTTCTCCATCACTCATCAGACAAAAAGCAGATCCAGGGAAAGAAACAAGAGGGAAAACATTTGTCACAGGATTTCTCATTATTCCTGCTTCTTGCACGTCCATCCTCTCCACAACCCTTGCTGCCAAAACCTGTCTGACCATTAAATGTTGTTTACAGGCAATCAGTAAGTTATAAATTCACAATGGCATTACTGAACCACGCAGCTCTCAGAACATTACTACTACAACACAGTTTTGACACCAATCCTTAAATAACAGCAAAAAGCTGCTTCTCCGAAACACTTGTTGGTAACACACATCTGTTTTGGCCAGCTGCTCCAACGAAATACAGAGCAGCACCTGGGAACATGGCTGCTACAGGAGATCGCACCGGACGCAGTACACATGGAAAACATCTCAGAAGTAACCATGAAGGCCTCCTCTCCCTCTGGGTGTTACAATGCACCAGGAGAGTGCAGGGGGCTTAAGGAACTGACCCCAAGATCACTGAAGTGAGTGAATCTCTTCCCACTCCAGTTGACTTTCATTCAAGCTGCTTGAAGGAGAGGTGAGGAAAAAATCACTTTAGAAGCAGGTTTAAGAACACTCTACTGTGAAATCTTTCATCATAAAAATAATTAAAATAAAAATTAACTGATTCACAGAGTTTATTTTATCTACATAATAGAGACACACACAGTTTCTGATGTTCAAAGCTACATGAAGTCTGCAGAGAAAAGAGCAGAACATCATCATAAAATAAAGTGCTTAACAGATGACCAAAGTAAATAATGGAAATACGAGTGGTTTTTTGCAAACATAAGCCTGAGAAAAGCAACAAAACTTCACCCATCAGGATACAACAAAAGGAACATCATGACAACTTTAAAGGGCATAAATAAAAACCAAAATACAAAGACTAGAGACAATTTTGCATTCTCGTTTAATCAGTCAAAAGCAGCCATTTGCGTACCTC
>VZTD01000839.1:0-38803 GCA_013397725.1 Rhagologus leucostigma | reverse complement strand
CCCCCCCCCCCCCCCCCCCCCATCACTGTCTAATTCATTATTCCTATCTATGGAAACATAGGGAAGGAGGATCAGTTCCACCTGTGCAATGAAGGAAAAGGAGAAAAGGTCATGGAGCTAAATCCTATAAACACTTTAAAAACTGAAATGAATCTCTTAGAAAAATCTAATTGAAATTGACTTGAGTCTGAGTCCTGCGACCTGGATGGAGAAGGTGGTCGAAGGAGTGTAAGCAGCAGGTAATGATGGGAGGTGAGGTATTGAGCTGGTTTGCTGCACGGGTGTTTTCGTTATGTTCTTATTTAATATCTCAATTAATGATCTGGAAAAGGAGGTAAATAGCACATTAATGAAATTTACAAATGACAATAAACCAGGAGGCTTGCAAATGTCAGAGAGGATAGCAATAGTATAAATGGAAACTAACAAGGTTAGATATGTAGGCAGGCAATAAAATGAGATTCAGTGCGGAAAAATGTAGACTAATATACTGAGCAAAAATAATCAGAAACATGGAGAGTCCATGAGAAAGCAAAACCTGGAAAGCATCTGCACAGCAAGATATCTATGTGTGACAGCGAACAACAAATTGAATGAGAGTTCTCAAGGATATATATCATTTTAAAAGACCGATGCAATTTTGGGCTGCATATGCAGTAGAATAATGTCAGGCGAGGAAAATTACTGTCTATGCATCTGGGAAGACTTCTATGGAACACTGCATCTGGGAAGGACTTCAGAGAAGAGCAACAAAACTGATTAGACAAGGAAGGGGCTTCATTTATTAATCTAGATAACAAGTTATCCTGGTATTAGCTGGGATAGAGTTAATTTTATTACCAGTACCTGTTGTAGTGCTGTGTTTCGGATTTAGGACACTCATGTTGGTAACACACTGGTGTTTCAGTTGTTGCTAAACAGCGGTCAAGGACTCTTCCTTCCCATGCTGCCCTGCCAGCAAGTAAGTAGAGTGGGGTGCACAAGAAGCTGGGAAGGGTTGCAGCCAGGACAGCTCACCCCAACTGGCCTAAGGGATATTCCAAACCCTATGGTGCCATGATCAGCACATGAACTAGGGGGAAAGATAGCTGGGGGCCACTGCTTGGGAACTGGCTGGGCATCGGTCAGTCCACGGTGAACAACCACACTGTGCATCACCCGTATATTCTAATTCTATTATTAATATTATTTTCCCATCCTTTTCTGTCCTATTAAACTGTCTTTACCTAAATCCAAGAATTTTACTTTTTTTCAAATTCTCTCCCCCATCCCGCTGGGAGAGGGGGAGTGAGAGAACGGCTGTCTGGTGTTAAGCTGCCTGCCATGTTAAACGACGACATAAGGGCAAAACTACCACTGTCTAGAAATATATGAGTGATGAACAGAGAGAATGGAAAAGGATTTCTTGGATGCCAGCATGCAGTGGTACACCTAAATGTAATGGGATGAAACTAAAGAAGAACAAAATTTGGATGAAGTATCAGAGAGTTTCTCAGAAACCACATGATTCAGTCTAGCAGGTAATTTTCAAATGGAGAATGAATAATGAAGTCCCACCAAACAAAGCATTTGAAACTTGAGCAGGTAAAGTACTCAACGGCAAACTGTAGTGAACAATTGTGCACTCATAGGAAACTGAACTACCTGGCCTAAGAGTTTATTTCCTACATACAGCAGTATTTTTCAAGGAAATACATATCACATATACTTCTGTCCTAGTCTAAAGTCTAATTGCAGAGTAAAAGCAAAGTGACTGCACACACTGACTATTTAAAGTACTCTAAAGTACTGACTATTTAAAGTATTTAAAGAGACAAGCGGATGCGTGATCTGTTTTTACACAAAACCCACTTCTTTTTCAGCAGACATGGTTTTTTAGTGATGTGATCCTCAGTGTATTTTGTATATTCAAAGGAAAATGTGATTAAGTTACTTATTTGCTTATTCACGTCTACTGCCTTTCTCTTTTCACATTTTCTGTACGCTAATATCTTTATTCATTCTCATGTAATACACTAGAACTTGCCTAGTTGCAGTACAAGTCTATTCACAGTGAAAAAGGAAGCTTTTGATGCTGAAGGGCATTGTAATGCTCCAAGACCCTGGTGTTAAAAGTAACAGGGGAAACAAAGACTGAAAGTAGGATGTAAGCTAAGAAATACATGGATATAATTTTCCTTTAAGAGAAAAAATGTGAGTTTATCAATTCAGTAATCTGTCTGTATTTATATGTACCTACTTTACCAAGTTTCCCATTTTTATGCCACCCGGGCAAGTCCCCTTTTATGAATGTCTGCCTTGATTTTTACAAAAATTCTTCCCACATTCTTCCAAGGAGAACAAAGAGGTGAAAGGTTTTTCAAAGTTTTCCTGTCCTTCTCAGTTCCCCTAGGGGTGGTTGGAGAGCTGAGGAAGGAGCAAAGCTTATTGAGAAGAAAGCTCCTGTTTTTACTGTAATAAAAGGTGGCAATCTTATCATGTATAGATGCTCAAATGATGTATAGACAAAGGACGTTTGCAGTGAAGATTGCCATAGGCAAAACAGCAGATCTAATCAAAAGCTCTGCACGCATGGATGTAGCCAGCCAGTGGGAAAGGAAAGCATTCGCAGCACAGAATCTGGAATTGCTCTTCCGTCTCTCCACAGCTTCCCACCAGAGCACAGGAGAAACCAGGAGCCTTAGTACTCCAGGCAGAGAGGTGCTGAGCCAATGCATGAACTCTATGACTGTGTCACAGAATGCTATTAATGTAATAGCAGCTTTACTTTTTTTTCCTTTCTTTTTTTTTTTTTTCATGGAAGCACATACTGCTATCTACCTCCTATCAACAGTCAGCAGAATGAGGTGGTGCTTGTACGGCAAGTGCTGTAAAAATATTTCTATTGTACAAAATAAATTACGGATCAAACATATACATAAAAAACTATCAACATTTAGAACATTTGCATTTTCAAAACTCTCAGACTGATAAATGTACACGTCCTCAAATTCTCAATTACTGGAAGTCAGGACACAAACCACAAGAAGTAAAACACTCTCAGTGAAAGCTACCGCAGAGTTCCTCCTTCGCCCCGCTGAGAGTAACTGTGCTAACCCAGGTGTCCCAGAATAGAGGTATTACACAATCTGTGTGCTCCACGATCTGAGAACAATGACTGAGAACAATGAAGCACAGAGAAGTGTGTTAAGGTACTGTGGCAGACACACCTTGGCACTTCTTCCGTTAATTTTTGTTAATCTGCCTGGGGGAGGAGAGTGTTTTTATCTAGCAACACAGGTATTTTAAACTGCACCCTCTTCTGGAACCGTCAAAAAACAGACAGCCTGTAAGTCAACATGTGGGGATTTTTGTTCTGTAGTTGGTTGGGGTTTTTTCCTGTATGCCTCTGTCTCACCTTGTTGGCCTTGCCTATTTAGACTGCAAATTTCTCGCGTGGCAGGACACAGTACCACAGTTTACACAGTGTCAAGCACAGTGGGATCCAGTTTTTACTGGGCCATGTGAACTGCCATGAAGCAACAAGCAAATAAAGACAATAAAAATAATAATAATAACTTACCACCCACCACTGTAGTAGAACTCTGCAGAAACCAAGGGCCAGATACTCTAAGGGGACAAACTGGCAGGAGGAAACCTGCACTGTGCTCCTCTACGTGACAGGTGATAGCGTGTGATTGCAGACACCTCTCCTCCTCCCAGTGTCCTCATTCTTACGGTGTAGCATAAAATGCATCCCTGGGCACAGAAACCACCAATAACCCACCAGATCTACCTCAGCTCAACACGGCAGTAATTCCCAGTACTCCAGCTCCTCCAGCCCCTCCAGGTGTCAGTGTGAGGAGCTGTGCTATCTGGCCAGTGCAAGACAGACAACAGGATGTTTAATGGTCTACGCTGCTGTCCGAGCCAGACACATGAGCTGAAACTCTGTCTCTCCACATGCAACTTGGATATCTGGCAAGTCTCAGTGAGACACATTTTCCTCTTGGCCTCCTTTCCTTATTTCTAGGCCCAGTGTTCATATTCAAAGGAGCAGAAGTGGGGGGGGGGGGCAGAGGGGGGGCACACCAAACAAACAGTTTCAGTCTTCAGAGAAACAAGAAAACTGGACGGAAAAGAGGATACGTTCTCAGAAAATATAAAACCTGAGGAAATTTGCTTGTCTGAAGCATAAAAACAGATTTTGAAGGGATGATGGGGACTGACTAGCACTCAGTAGCACATCATCGGAGGCAGGGAAGAGACATCAGGCAGGGGGTTGGGAAGCAGCAACCAGCTGCCCCATATGGTCAGCTCTTGGTAGGCAATTTGATTTTCATTTTCTCTGCTGATTGTGCTCATCCCTGTGGTATCTGGATGGAAAAACAATGGTGGAGATAATAGAACAGGATTGCCCAGGGCATTTTTAAGGGCTTGAGAGCCATTCATTCATAGATCAAATCTAGGTCAGAATGGATGCAGGTAATCTGCTGAATGCTGGCTTACATGAAATGTTCTGGTGGTATTTTATAAGTATCCACATAAAAATTGAATAATTCACAACTTTCTTAGCATTCTCAGCAGATAGCTCAGCCTCCACAGCCTCTCAGGTCTGCACAGCCTCTTAGTACTAATGACTTAGCTCTACAAATAAATTTAAGAACACAAGTCTGTGCAGGTTCTGGGTGTAATTGTGGTCTATTCCAAAAAATGGTTTGAGGCAGTGACGAGTAAGGTAAGGTGTGGGAAAGATCCCATGATTGTACCAGTTCTGACAATAAAAGAAGCCCTTCATTCTCCTAGGCTATTAATCTGGTACCTTCCATGAGCAGAAACCTAGAAGAGCTAATTTAGATACTTGACCTTCCATTGTCTTCCACGTTCACAGGATAGTGAGTGAAAATGGCACTTGTTGTATCCCATATTCTATTGCATTTTGTCCTGCAGCAAATAGAGAATTTATTATCGTTGTCATCATAATTTTAAAATAAATGAATTATATCTCATAGGAGAAGAAATCCTCATACTATTATAAAATGGTCATCCTCAAGTGGTCATCTTATCTAACACTGCCTTTCCACCAATTTTCTTCAAAGNATATATATATAAATTGGAGGCAAATTATGATGAGTATTTGCCAGAATATCAAAAAATGTGCCCCAAAACATTTCTAAGCAAACACTGGGCAAAAACTATAAAGATAGAACAAGTGTTTCCTATTTCTTATTCAGAATGGAAATCATCACTGCAACTGCAATTCAGCTGTTGATAAGGATGTTCAAACACCACATGGTGAGACAGCATGGCCTATGTTTACCTGGCAGGCAGGAAACCTCTGTGGCCTTACATCTGGGAGGTCCTTCCTCCCACTCTGTGTCCTCGTTTGAAAAGCTGCCTCTTAATGAGGATCTGCATCAATTCATGCTCTCCATGGGACTTGGACACACCACTGCAATGCCATTAACAGCAACAGTTCTGAATTACGCAGAAACCTTTAGCAGTAGGTAGGGAGAGCCATGCCAGAATACAAAACTAGAAGAAATGGCAACTCAACAAGAAACTTGAACTGATCGGAACGTTTCCCATTTGGATAAAAACATGACCCACATGGCACAGCAATGCCCTATTTCTACGATGACAACCAGCATATACTCATGACAGAGATGTTCAGCCTTCTGCCAGCAGCATCTCCCAGCTCTTCAAGTGCAATCCCCATTTTTGCATGTGCATGTGTACACGAACACATGAATGGAAGACAGGCCGGAGATTATTGCAATGTGCAGGGTGGGTGATTCAAGCCTTTGTGTAGGAAGTTGACTCACCTCCTTCTGAGTGAAAAAATATTCAACACAATTGTAATTCCCTCTTTTTCACGTAAAGTCAGGCAACATATACAGAACCTTCCAGCTCAGTATTTCCTAAACAGTGAAAACGTGCCTAGAAAGTTTAGCTTTGAAACCTGTGACTGCAACAAAACAGGTCTGCACCTTCATGCCGGGTGTCTCGAATCCCTGTGACTCGGCAGCAGGCAGGAAAGGGGGGGTGAAGTGGGAGGGGAAAAAAACAAGTTGGCTTGGGGGGAGAGGGACGAGTGTTTTGGGCTTACTTAATAATGCACTAGTAAACAGCTCAGGCACAGAAATGCAGTGCAGCGAGAACCGGAGCTATCCTTTGGAGCCTACTGCTTTAAATTTGCGCGCTGTAGCTTGAAGCATTGCACAAACTCTCGGTCTGCTGACTGCCTCCCTGGAACACAAACACACGGGTGATTGGGAAAGCTGTTTTCCAGCCTGCCCTCCCTCGTTTCTGCCGGGCTGCTTTTGGTGTTTATTTATTTTTAAACAAGTCGTGTACATGGAGAAGAAAAAAAAAAGAAAAAAGCGAACAAAACCCACACATCTTTAATCAACACCTATTTCCTTCCAGGACCCTATGATCCTCTATTGATTCCCATTAAAATGCTTTTCTTTTTCTTTGCCCCCTCTGCTGATCGAATTTCAGATCAGCCAGGATGTGCAACTAACCTTCCGGCACAACTGAACCCAACTGACTCACCCAGATCAAAGGCTTGGCGCATTCATTAGAGCCCAGCACAGCCCAGGCAGGATTCGTAATGCAACATCTCCCTTTGCATTGCAATTAACGTGGGGGAGAGGAGTTCTTATTATTTTTATTTTTTGCAAATGTTCTGGCTTTTGATTTTTAAGCCGGGAGGGGGGGCTGGGGGGGGAAGAAGTGGTGGGAGGGAACGAGAACAAAAGAGAGATCTTTTTACCCGAGGATGACGTCAGTTTGATGTTACTGACAACTATTGATGCACGTGGAGCAACTGCAGGCAGATCCCCCTTCCCCCCCCCCGCCTCCCGGCACTTCTCAGGGAAACAATATGCGGGAACAGCCCGCGGGACCCGGGAGCGGCTCCGGGTCGCTTCGCCAGGAGCCTGAGCGCCCGCGCCCCGCGGCCGCCAGCAGCGGCGGGAGGGGCGGAACAGCCCCGGGCACGGCGCGGGAAGCCGGCTCCAACCCCGGAATGCTGCTGGCTCCCGCGGGGGACGCGNCGGCGCAGGCACCGCCGCGCCCCGGCCGCGCTCGTTCTGCCGCGGGGAGCGCGGCCCCGGCCGCCGGGGCAGGGCCGCTCGCAAAACCCGGCCTGGAGCTCCGGAGCGGCGAGGGGTGAGGGCTCACCTCCGGCTGCCTCGGTGGCGTCAGGAGGAGGCGTAGGTTCGGCAGAGAGCGCTCCTCCGTGGGGTTAAGGGCGGCTCGTAGCGTCCCATCGCCGGATCCAGCTTCCGAAAGTCACGGCTGGGTCGGAGCTGAAGTCTCTCCCGCCGAGCCCGTCACGGGGCTCCCGCACCCTCCCAGGGAGGCCTCGTCCGCTCACTTCACCTGTCTTCAACACCTTTGAAGTAAAAAATCTGTGTCGGTTTGGTACGAATTGCCAAGGAGGTGTAAAAAAGGAACAGAGAAATAAATTTTTGTGCTGCATAAAGGATCACAGAATCACATAATAGGTAAGGTTGGAATAGACCACAGTGGGTCATTGCTCCAGCCTCCCTGCCTAAGATGGGTCATCCTAGAGCACGTGGCACAGGATTGTGTCCAGGTAATTCTTGAATATCTCCAGTGACGGAGACTCCACAACCTCTCTGGGCAACCTGTTCTAGTGCTCCATCACCCACACAGTAATGAAGTTTCCTCACGTTCAGGTGGAACTTCGGTGCATCAGTTTCTGCCCACTGCTCCTCATGTCCTAATGGCTGACACCACCAAGAAGAACCTGGCTCCAGTTTCTTGGACCTCTCCCCCTTCAGATATTTTTACACATTAATGAGGTCCCCTCTCAGCTGTCTCTTCTCCAGATGAACAGGTCGGCCGTGGGCATAGGCCGTGCTGCCTCAAGAGTGCGGGGTACCAAGAGCCATGGTACTCCATGGCCCCCCACTGTAGATATCCCACAGACCCTCACTCAGGAGTGGGGGCTGAGGCAGTGCCTGCTCTTGGAAGCCTTGAGCGCCTTTCCTAAAGTGCACACAAATGTTTCCCTAAACGCCATGAAACTCGCCTAAGCCTGCTCAGGCTGGGATCCTGCACGAACCAGCCTGTCAGTTCGGCAGAGGTAAGACTTGGGTATGTTCTACCAACGTCATTTCAGGTGAGCCAGCCAAAAGCTGTCCATCAATAGTCACCACTATCACTTGCCATTACCTCTTCAGGGATTTCAATGAAATGGGAGATATTTTTTTGTGTGTGGATATTACCCCCTCCCTGAGCTATCTTCTCCCGTGTGCAATATGTTTCTTCCCTTACAGATTAAATTTCATCCACTAATTGACAAGTACACATCTTACTTGGAGTTCTGCCCATTTTTGACATTGAGCATGTGGCTCTTTCTGAACAAGGTGTAGCTGTGATTTACACCAGTGTGCAATTTTTGCTTGTTTTCTAAATGTCGTTTTCGTAATACAGTGTTGTCAGCTCTCATGATTGTTTTGTGAACTGATGTTCTGTGGAAGAAATTCTGTAAAGTTCCAGTTCCACAAGTCAAGTAAGAATTTTGGCTTTCATCTAAAAGGAAAAAGTCTGTTCCTGGTCCTCTTATTTGCAGCAGAAACTTATGTTGTGTGCTGTAGCAGCTCTGAACCAAAAGGAAAGGAAACATAAATGTATTATTATGACCATCATTGGTATTGTTTGATTTTAGCTCTCTTGATACTTGTGTCCCTGATTCTTTATAGCCTGGCAATACTTAATATAAGACACAGATAAAAAGACTTGTGCAGCTTACACAACCACTTGTTTCTCTGCTCAGATCTCTCCACTATATTTTAAGGTGAGACAAACAAGCATTATTACCTACTGGTTATGCTATTTACACTTACAGAGTCATGGTGGTTCTCTCTGCAAAACCAAGATATTTATTCTTGTGTTGCTTTGAGGGGCTGTCGTTTTGGCAGCTGAGTATATGTTTTTGTCTGGATGATTTCTGTAAAAATAAGTCATTTATGATTTTTACAGGCTAGTATCTCAGTAGAAGGCTGTGTTGTACTACAAGAGAGATGCCATTTTCTCTAGCTGTTTATAGTATGCCATAGCTTTTCACAGTTTGCCATGGGAAAGATCTTCAGGAGTTTTTCAGTCCCTTCTGTTCTCAGACATATTCATACAGAATCTACCAAGAGGGAGAGATGATTGTTAACAGAGGTTTACTTTGTCTTATCTTATTTTCCATCA
Source organism: Rhagologus leucostigma (assembly GCA_013397725.1). Classification (NCBI taxonomy): domain Eukaryota; kingdom Metazoa; phylum Chordata; class Aves; order Passeriformes; genus Rhagologus; species Rhagologus leucostigma. Next base: position 29,590 of record VZTD01000839.1, on the reverse strand, counting down.
TTGACAAACACCCTCTTATATCTTTCCATACCTCTTAAACAAATTTTCCCTTACTACTTTTTACCATGAGAATATTCATCTGTCTCTTACAGTTTTGACTCCTGACCTTGTTATGGTCAGGATAACACTCCCCACCTACACACACACACTCATACAAGTACTCTTCACCTGTCAGAAGATATTTGCCACATCCCTTGAGAGGAGAGGTCATCCTTTCTCAAGGGGCTGCATTGCCAGCATCATAGTTTGGGGCACCTGTCCATTGACTCCCAAATATCTCTGTAGTTACGTTCCTGTTTCCCACACCCTTACGTCCCCTTGTTTGACTGGTTGCAACATCCACCTCATCACGGGCTCCAAGTTCTGTGGCAGAACCAGAGGAAGTAGGTTTGCTCCATTGCAACCATGGCAACACTTTTCAGAAATGCAGCCTACAGTCCTTGTGAGTCTTCCAGTTTTCCATGGCAGCCTCATTTCTTAGAGGCTACATCTACTCCAGGAATAAGTATGTTGCAAAACACGTAAGTCGATATTCAATAAAATACATCCTTGGCGTGTACAAAACCATCTGATCTCTAAACAAGAGTGGAGGACTACATGTAGTGCTGTGAACTTAACATAAGAATTGAGCAAAAGGGAGAGAGGTCATTTTAGATTGTTTCAGAAAGGCCCTGTGCCACTGAATCAGCCAAATTTTTATAAATCCAAAATCTCAGTTGTGTTCTCACTTGTTAAAGCAGAACAAAAAAAAAAGCACTCTTTGGTCTTTAGGTTGCCTGTTTCTTGAAGATACAAGATTCCTAAGCGGCTCATACTTGGATACCTGTGGACCTAGGGAGTTTAGAGGCAAACATTTTGGTTTGCTGTCCTGCTGTACCAAGCCACATTCTCAAATGCAGGGGGCTTATGAATTTTTGTAATGTTCAGGAGTGACTTGAAAGTTGTCTCTGTATGTTTTAATAGGGCTTACGTTATTCATTCACATGTGAAGTATCAAGAGTTTGAAATAATGCGCTCAGAAGAGTGGGAGTAAAAACATCATGAGCCAAAAATTATTTTGTGGGAGAGAGTGAGGTAGAAGGCAAAAATTTTTATGGAACTTTATAGCCTGTGGTATTAAAATCAGTGGAAGAGCTTCCACTGCCTGCAGTAGCAGTGGATGTGGGCACTGATATCTACAGTCAGCCTGTAGACTGAAATAATATTAGATTCAAGGGTAGTGTGTTTTTTACAATGCCTGTGTAGATACTCATTTCCCAAATGTTAGGTCTCCATCCATGTTTCTTTTCTGAGTTTCCTTTAAGTTGAGCAATGGACACTAGACAGCCTCTCTTTCCTCTAACAGGCATTATGCCTGGCTTGTGTAGCAGCATCATGCCAAAGGTTTGTTCCACAGGTACTACCCAGGCTTATCTGTCTTTAACCAAATTGTTTCCACTGGAATATTTCTTAATGAAAACACTTCTATCACAATGAAGTTGGTAAGAAGTTATTTGACACAGAGCCTAAATTTTAAACTAAACATAACAGGAACCCTTAAAACATACTTTATATCGCTTGAAGCCCTTCAACAGGATAGATGTCTTTTTCTCTCACTCAAAACTTTCAGATCACCAGTTTGCTCAAGAGCAGGAGATGTCTTTCCAACTTGAGAAACCAGTGCCACTGCTGTCAAATTAACTGGGAGGACAGTTGTTCCATGTGCTCGTACTTGCTTGTATGTGGGACATCTCACTGTACTGGGGGCAGTTTTATTATTTTAACTTATAAAGGAGCTTAATTCTCTTCCAGTGTCCAGAGTGAATTCATTTGTCAATGTGATGCATTTCATTGTCCTCATCAGCTCATTTGCTTTTCCTGATGGAGAAGAAGGCTGAACCTTGTTTTACTTTATGGAAGTCAGAATTCTTTCTAATTAATAAAGTTTCTGTTTAGCCAGCACTATGAAAGGTGTTCTTTCCATTGTACATGTATCTGCTGAAGAACACATCTGCTCCTCTGGTAATTTTTTTCAGTAGCACCTTTTTGTCTGAGATGAAAAAGTTTCCACTCCTAAGTCCTGGACTGAGAGCTGTGCTCCTGAAGGAGAAATTACCCTTTTAAAAGATTCCCAAGAGCTGTAGCCAACCACAGCATACTGTAGATGTTAAACTTTTTGTACATTGCATCTTTGCCAATATTTGAATACAAGCCATAATTCAGTGGGAACATAAATAACTTCCATTCAGAGAGATGGATGCTGTGGTATCAGGCCAAGTGGTAAGCCTTGTCAGTGCCTGCATTTTCACTTTATCGATCACACAGCATAATATGATGCTCCTTATTTAAATCCTTCATGCAGATGTCATACTGGGTTAATTGACAAGCAACTGGATTTGATAATATGTATAATGCTGTAGCAGCCATTGATTCTTGGATAGTGTGGATGTGCATGTAGTGATGATGGGCTTATGATTCTCAGTGGTGGGAAAGGAATAAGTCTGTGGGTCGCAATGTAAATTTAAGCTGCTGAGGGGTGAGCATTAACTTACATGCCAGTTTAGATTGATATAATAATTCTTTATAGGGACAGAGTATGATTGGCTGTAAAAGAGTTGTCCTTGTACCTGAATTGTTTCAGAGCAGCAGAGCTTTATGCTGAGCTAACAGCATGCTGTTAAGAATCAGTACTGATGTAAACACAGAGAATGATGGCTTTATGTTGGCCGTTATGTCATGCAGTATTTCACAGCTGTTGAAATAATTTCATTTTCAACCAGGTTGCTTTGTCAGTCTATCAGCAAAGACTGAGCAAAGGCAGCACTGAAAATGAAATTAAAGTCCCAGCTCTCCAGATACATAAGTGATGGCACTTTTGTTGAGCTGGAATTCTGTAAGAATGCTTACCAATTCCAGCTAATACAATACAAAGTCATTTGCTGCTTCACTTTTTTGTCTGAAGTTCGACATAGTTATATTGTTAAGTTTTTACATGAACTTACGCCACTCTGAGTCAAGGGGAGCAAGGAAAGGAGGTAAATCAGGAGAAGAGGAAAAAAGGACACAGGGAAAGTCTATAATGAGATGGGAATTCAGAAGGAGAAATAGGTGACATCAGAAGAGCAAAAGATGAAGGAGGAAAAGGAGCAGTATATCACAGGAGTTGCGAAAACAATGGAGATGTTACAAGTGAAAAATAAAATACAGGAAATTAATAGAGGAGATGGAAAAAAAAGAATGAAACATCTTTAATTTCTTTCAGGAATATTTGTGCCGGTTTGGCCAAAATCTAGTAATATAGACAAATATTTAAAAGCATTGGTAGCAATCCTGCTTGCTGTAGTTCACTGTGTTTGGCTCAAACCTTAGAAACACACTTCTATATGAGTTTCCCTATTTCTTTTTGGCCCCTGGCTTGCTCATGTATAGGACTAGCCCTCCAGAGGTCTGAGGAGAATTGGTTTCTAATAAAGCTCCCCCAACCAGAGTTCAAAAGCTCTCCCACAATGTATGCACAATGAAAACTGACACCACCAAATGGCTTTAGTTTCCCTCTTTTTTTTCCTCTGGATGTTACCTACTTTTTTTGGCATTTGCGTATCTGACTTTAGTTTTTCTGCTGAATATTGAGCATATGGTATGAAGAAGTAAGCTATAACCAAATATATATGTTTATATATCAAAAACTACAGTAACATGGGTTTTTGTAAGGTTTTTTTCTAATTCCATGAGAATAAGCAGATGTGAGGCACTTCCTCTATTATGTACATTTATATAGGCTGTGTGGTCAGAGGTGCTTAGCAGTGAGTTTGGCTCAGGGCAAGGGAACAACAGCAGTAATTTGAGGGGAGATTTACTCCTGTTAACACTTTTCAGAATTGGCAATAAAATCAGTTCAGTGCTCTTAAGATTGGGAGGGCTGGGTTTTAAGCAAAACATGGAAGATATCAACCTGAAAAGTGATTCAATGAAAAACTGTTTATTATTAATATCTAAAAAAATCCATATATATATTTCCACCAATTGAATGATAATGAGAGGGCTGCCCCCTTTTCCTAGAAATGATTACGTTTTCTTTGCCCTTCTGGTTTGGCTGCTTTTAGGCTATTGCTTATGTAAAACAGAACACCTCCTAAGCCGTCATTTACTAAACAGAATCTCTGGCTTCTGATCTCACGCTACACAAGGAGGTAAATTGTATTCTGTGTGAGAAGCTTTAAACGTGAGCGTAATGGAAAGGGGATATTCAGCAAAACAAAGACATACCTCCAGAAACAACAAAGACAGTAAGTTTGAGCTACTTAAATTTGAATTTTCACAGTTGAAAAGTAGAATTCAAACATGGAAAAAAGACATCAACTTTCATTAGCCCCACAGGTATTTATTTTATCAATTTGTATTTTGCTTTTCTCTTCTCTTAGCAAACCTGTCCGGCAGAATTTGTTGAACAGAGGAGGACAGTTCTGCTCTGAAACGATGGAATGCTTTTCTGAGAGATCAGCTTCCAAAGGTAACAATCTGAGGTCACAGCAGGGATGCTGACTGCTCAGTCCAGAGTGCTCTTAAACAAGAGGGGATTCTCATAGCTATGAGCTGTCAGTGATGAAGCCATGACCACATCCAGCTGTGCTATCAATAAGATAGGTTGCTCAGCTGCAGGCTGTACCTCTGGCATGTGAGAACACAGGGTGCATGGCATAGCCCTTAAGGGGTATCCAGACTTTCAGACACGCTGGTAAATTTGTGCTTCATGACAAGTGTGAGAATCTCATCTTCAGTCTGCAGATCAACTCCATGCAAAAAGCAGCTGGTTTATTAGATGGTGGTGTCCATCCACTGATGTGTCATAAAGGAGGCAAATGCCACAGTGTTTGTGAACTGTATATGGACTGGGAGTCTTCTGTGATAGCCATCAGTTGAGAGAGAGAAACCAGCTCAGTCCCAGGTTCCTCCTCCACAAAGGTGTAAAAGCTATTCTTGCTCCTATAGGCACAGATAATTAATCTTGTCTGTCATGTTAGAGCTGTTGAGAATAGCTACAGGCAAAGTGTTGCAATACAGGAATCACTCCAAGGAGTTACTGCAGTGGAGTTTGACCCACACTGAGTCAGTAGAGTTACCAAGGCCGAATGAGAGAAAATCCATGGACAGTAGCATATGGGACTGGACATACTGTTGAACAGTTGAACACTGTTATTTGAATTAAATTATTGTGATCTGCATGTCCCTAAGAAGAAGTGGAGGTAGAGATAAAATGAGGGCATAAATGGGGCGTTTCACGTAAGATCCTGTGCTTTGGAGGCTTGTTGCAGCCTAATACATACAGGGTCATCACCAAAACCGTGCACCAAGCTCACTCTGAGGCTGCTGACCTGGCATTTGCCTGGCAGCTGTATAGGTTGCAATACTGTGTATCAAGTCAGAGAAATACCTCTTTCGAGAAGGAGTGTCTTTTCTTATATTAGTCATTGGGATGTGCCAGAAACATGCTTAGCTTACTCAGAAGGACTGGGCAGGAGCAAAGGGAAAATCAGTAACTTTTCTCAGAAATTATGATGTCGTTGCCTTTTCTCCCTGGAATCAGGCACAGAAGTTCCGGGCAGAGAGCAATACCTGAGAAAGCTTTACAATAAAAAAGCATTCATACTGGTTCCTGAAAACAAAACAGCTGAAAAAAAAAAGAGGATCAGCAGAAGATGCTTCTTCTAAGGAACTCTTTGTGCAAATTTGCTTCACAATTAGACAGTCAGAAGACACCTACCATGCTTGCCCAGAACCTAAGAGAGGGACCGGGAGCAGCCTATTCTGTCTGTGGCAGAGGAGGGAATTTGAGCTCTCTCATGGGTAATTTACAAACATCCAAAAGAGATCCCTCCTAGTACTCTGGGGGCTAAAGGCCCAGTTAGTTACGGAATAAACATGATCAGTATTTCACATGATGCTGTGTCACACACAGTATGTTCTTAGAGAGCCGTGCCTGGCACCTGCACTGTTTTCCTCATTCATCATACACCGGGCATGCATTAGTGACAGCACCATAGGAAATTGTATTCTTCATACTGAAATGCATATATCTACCTGTCAGAAGCCTACATGTTGTCCCAATAAGGGCCAAGGCTTAACTGCTTCTTAGCAGTCTGGTGCAGAAGCGCACATTACACAACTACCCTCTGTGTTCAAACAAGCCAGAACCTCGGATAGAGGCTGTTGCAAACCAGGATGGCAGCTGTCTGTGGATATAATCGCCACTGAAGACAGACTGCCAGGGCTTCTGTGTCCTGGTTGCACAGCTAGGGGCAGAGCACGCAAATATTTCTAAAGCTCGATATGCAAATGCCTCTGGAATGAAGCCTTTTACAGTTCTGCTCTCATTAACCTGATTTGCATATGTAAATGACCTCTTGCCACATGATAATGAGGTCTGCTCATGCAGAGATGTTCAGCATATAAGCAGAGGGTTTTCAGTGACAACTGGAGCATTTTGGCTAAAGCGATTGGTACAGAGACAGGACCAAGAAAGAGGTAGACACAGAATCCAGGGATAACAGGACAAGGAAGCGGAAGGAAGCTAAAAAAAAATGAATCTTATAGATGCCTCTTCCAAATGCCAAGGGCATCCGCAGTTCTAACGCCTTACTGGAGCAATTTCATAGAGGAGCCTGTGAAATGAGAGCAGCTGGAGAACACTGACAGTTGGGAAGTGACCTGTGGTATGGAGTTACTTGGAAAAAAATGGATGTCTGGCTCTCCTGGAACAGCAAGAGCATGGTCTAGCATCGCTGGCTAGTTTAAAGCAGCCTCTTCCAGTTACTCCTGTGAGCACCATCACAGAGAATAGAGAGCTGGACGTGTAGTGGTCGGTCAATTCTTCTTCAAGGGCAGTCTTCACTCTAACCATTTCTCTGTGCATACCTCTTTGCCGCTGTCACACTCCTCCAGAGGTGACATTTCTCACCATAATATGCTGCATAGCTTCTCATCAGGGATATTTTACACCTATGCCTTGCTCAGTGTATGTGGAGACACGACAAAATCCTTCCTAGGTTACCCTCCTTGGATACCGTGCCACTTTTAGAGAAGAAATGACTGCTCATCTCCTGAGATATCTGTCTTCCTACTTGCTGTGTTTAACTCTTGGTTCCTGGTCCCTCTCCAGAACACTCAGCTGCTGAGGATTTGCTGACTCAGAGCTCTCCAAAACCTACCTGATCAAGCCTCATCCAGCTCAGAAAAAAAGGAGTAATCAGTTCCTCTCAAGACTCACACAGTTCTCTCAGGTAGGAATACCTTCATCGTTTCAAAGGAGGAAATGGCTCTGGAGGCCAGGTCTTCTCAAGGCCAGCTGGGAGCCAGTGTGGCTGGCAGCCAATATCTGCTATTGCCAATGACAAAAAAAAAAAAAAAATTGGGCTAATTCCGAATTTGCCTGTGAAAAAGCTTTCCTTTGTCCAGTCAGTTGACTGTCAGTTTGTATTGGTACTTGGGAAGGCAGATGTGCTTGGTCTCTTTTTGTCACTGGAAAAATAATAGTAGCCAGGACCAAAAATCCATAACCAGCCCTATTCATAGCTGGTAAGCAACCAAACTGAGGTTTAAGGAAATAGAGTAGCAGTGCATGTCACAGTCAATTAAAAAGAAGTTGTGTACCTATCTTCTTGAGCAAGCCAGAGTTAGACAAATTAAGTTAAAGTAACAGTGAAGGCAAAGCAACTTGGATGTTGGATTAATATAGGAAGTTGGATTCAAGCCTATTGAGGAAATTAGTCCATCTCATTACTACTTTTGCTTCACTCCCACTCACACCAAAGGGGAGATAATGCATATGGGAGACAGAGAAACCCGACATGCTTGTATTTCATTACCTGTCCACTGCTGACAGAAATATATGCAGTATGACTACAAGTAATGGTTAACTTCAAAGCACTAAAAACTGATTGTCAAACATGCCCCATCCTTTTTGCACATCAGTAGGCAATTCCTGCAGCAGCCACTGGCCCAAGCCCAGTTCATCTGTGCTCCACCCTTTACAGTGTGGTCATTACATGGAGAAACTATAGTGTACTCCCTCCCCATCATGTCCACCATGAAGAGATTAAATCAAGAGATTCAATCTTACTGTATTCACACAGTCAGTATTGTATTTCACAGCCAACAATATCATCCAGACTCATGACTGTCCCTTCCTTAAAAGCCTTCAGGTCTGGGCTGTAGTTTTCTAAGGTTATATTCCAAAGCCCTCTCAACACTGAATGCTCAGCTTTTAAGAAAAGCAACAGTATTGCATACCTATGCTAATATTAATTTGTTTGGTGGTTGCAAGAAAAGAGTAATGTGCAGAACCACCTACAAATGAGTAGTGTCTAAAGAGCTTAGTCTGGGCCCAGTGGCTTATTCATATAAATAAATCAGAAGGATCTGGCAGAGCATGCAGGGTCTTCTGAGTGTTTCTGTATAGCCTGTCTGAGCAGCAAGCCCTTAACCACACACTCAAACAGCCTCTGGGAACACTCAGTCTATTTGGGCAACTAACAACCTGTCCTAAAACTGAACCTTCAAGCATTTGCCATTTAGAAAAGGCTGTCAGCCCACTAAGCCAGAAGCTCATGGAATTCTCTCACTTATACGGTGCCATCTTTAAAACATCTTTTGTTTAACTTTATTTTTAGCTTTTTAGTAGGCAGGCATTTTTTCTTTGTTTTTAGAGGCTTTAATCAGACAAGAGTTTTATGAGGCTGTTCCAGGAGAAGATATTTAATTAATTCCAGACCTTTCTCTTCCCCCCTCTTTTGTTCAGCTTAGGTATACCATCTACATACCTGTCTATAACAACTGAGGTAAAAATCCTATGAGACTTCTAAGAAGCTTGGTTCATCTTTCATTAGATCACAGCAGAACTGAACCATATCCTCTCATTGCTAGACAGTTTTTGAACTAGGCTTTTCCCAGTCTCACTGGGGTATGTATGTGAGTTGGAAAGCTTCACAATGCATTAAGATTTCATGAGGGCCTAATTCTGTTCTCTGTTGCACTGCCCTGAATCTTCAGTGTGCAGAATTTCTGCTTCAGCGCCACATAACTGGGAAGACAGTAAGGCTCTGCATATCCAAGCTCCACTGAATGGACCATCTGAAAACAAGTGTTCTAGCCATGCTATTTGTGATTTTTATCTTGAACAAACAAAAGTTTGCTGTCATTACTTCATTCCTGCTAGATAAGTGTTTTGGACACAGGAAAGACATTTTGGCTTATAGAGAAAACTTTTCTTCCAAATGTGCTCTTTTCTTTGTTTTAGCAAAGAAAGAAAAACAGCATGAAAAAGGCATTTTAAGAGATCTTATTTTGTATTAAATGGTCAGTGGCCCTTCATTATTTTGTCATGAATTGGTTACATCTGGTGCTTCTGTATGAAGTCATACAAGAAGGCACAGAATTCTTCCCTTCTTGGTCTGCCCTATGACAGGATGTAATTGCAGACTTTGTGCTTTTGTGAAGAAGTAGCAGCTCAGAACAGGACTTGGACATCTTGCAGACCTGGGACCAGCAAGGACTTTGACTCAACAGACCGTTATTAGAAGAGCAGACAAGACAAAAAATTGTCATAGAAACAGTTCCCAGCCCCCACAAAGCGCTGTTGGCCCCTCAGTTTCTCCTGTTCCTGTCTGTAGCATATGATTTAGTCACAAGAAAAAAAAAAAGTGCTGTGGTTTTAAGTAGTAGCTGATGAGAAACTGAGTAGATGGAGGAGTTCTTAATTAAGTAATTAAACAAATAAGAGGGGAGAGGATAATATGATACAGAATGATGAATAGAATAGAATAGAAAAAGTAGGTCAGGAATTTCTGTTCTCCCTATATCGTGATGCAAGAAAAAATGACATGCCATGAAGTTCAAAGGTGAGAAATTCAAAGCCAATGAGGGAATGGTGTCATGGAACCAGTAATTATCTAGGGGAAGCCTTTTGCTTCTGGAAGTCCCTGATGCCAGGAATATATCAAGCTTAGCATTGAGACTAAACTATCCAGAAATACCATAGAGATAATAACAGCTTTACAAAGTGAATTAAACCTCCCTTCTTGTTTTAATCCAGTCTTAAATATGAAGTCATTCAGCTTTGACACCTTCCTTTGAGCTATCTGGTAACGGCCACCATCTAAGATAGGTCAGTGGAGCAGCAAGATCTGAGTCAGCCTGGTGATTCTCGTACTCTTATGTCCATATAAAAGTCGCCTTTATAATTGGTTCAGAGTGCAGGACAAAGTCCCATCCCAGAGATATTTACAGCCTAATCTTGCCTCTAAGAGCTAAAACCCTCTACAGATGAACATAAAAATGAATGTAGTTTCTCTACAGCTCTAGGAGATACCTAGCTTGAGGAAGATTTGTCCCCTGCAACAAGTAGCAGCATTCTCAGTGGGATTTTCAGAGGCATCCATGTTACCTGTCTTGGAAAATGGGCCATCCTTCTGCTGATCTCTAAGTCTCTGGGATGCTTCTCATGTCACCAGGAGCTCAAAGATCTGAGGCCTCGTTATTGCTGCTTTCCATCAGAACAGATGTGCTGCAAATGCACATTTTTTCTGCACTTCACATATATTCCAGACATTCAAAACCAACTCTCTCAAGCTGGCCAAAGTGTGTTATGGTGCATTTAAATCTGGTGTAAATCATGAATTTGCTGAGGACAAGCTGCTTTATATTTTCAGTAAACTTTTGATTCATGTTTTTTAAGTGTACTTTAGAGTTTTACACCCTTTCATCAAAACCAGATGATTTGATTATTTTCTATGTTCATCTACACCACTGCTTTGCCTGCATGTTTACAGCAGCTATTAAAACAGATGAAAGTCATCATGGGCTTCAGATGGATCAGGGTAATCACATCCACCAGTGAAACACATTAGTTTTCAGCCTATTCCAGCAAGAGACGCAAGAAAGAAATCATCAAGAATGAAAACTATTGGACACAGTTGTATTACCTGGAGCAAAGTGATGCAGGTCTCTTGGAGCCTGGTGGCATTCTGTGTGACTGAGGTGATGACTTCTTGTCATACTTGAACGAGAGCTACCTGATCAAACTGACCGCACCAATATCAGTTCAACTGGCACTTAAATCCAGAAAATACTTCTATGTTTCTAAATAAATATGTTTTCTTTTCTTCTGGAGACAATATTCCAGACTGTGCAGCTCTGGGGTTTACTGACGTGCACTTTCGTGACATGGTATGCTGAAATGCAGTTATACAGTAAAGGAATTTGCATTCTGTATTAATTCAAAAATATATAGATCTAGCTTAGTAAAGAATAATGCTAAAATCAGTTTGAAGGAACACAACTCAAGATAAACCACATCTCAACAAAATACTTAAGTGTTGTTAAAAGATTATGCCAGACAGGGAAACAAACAGCAGCACAAGAACTGAAGGACTGCAGCAGTTTAAAGAGAGACTGCTGCAAGAACAGCAAGTGTTGGAGCTGTTCAACCTGATATAGGCATCCACAGGCTTGTCCAAAGATGTTCATTTAGCCTGAGAGGTATCGGGCCCTGCTCTTACAGTAAAACAAATGTGTGCACTGATTGATTTCTTCAGACTTCAGAAGCCAATTATCTTCATGAAGCTTCTTCCTCCTCTGAAGCAAAAATGGTAACTTTGGTTACTGTCTTCTGCAGTATCACAGATTTTCACAGGAAAGAGCCATAGCTTACAAACTGAGTTGGAAAGGTATCCTGGCTAAGCACAACTAATATATATAGTGTTTTAGTGTGAATCCCACTTGGAAGATGCTACATCCATGAAGCCATGTTTTCTCATGGAACCATTATAGAGACAAGGTTTTAACCACTGCATATGCCAAATAGTTTTGATCTCCACAGGAACTTTCTTGCAAACTCTTTGACCACACATGCAGTTTGTATAAGATAGTTTCCAGCAATTAATTTCATTTGCACAGTTAAATATCATCAGTGTAAAGTGACATCCTAAGCAAAATCCAGCCTGCTCTAGAAAAAAAAGTAAAGGAAACCTGCTCTAGAACAATAATCTGTGCTTTCTGAGAGGTTATGGCAACAGACAACAGAGTGGTAAATAGTGTGCCATGACCATCTTCTGTAGCTCTAAGGTGAATTTCTACCTTTCTGTATTCTCCTGAGTACTTATTTGGTGATAACAACTCCGTAAAGGATTTGTAATCTCTTTGCTTTAGGCATCGCTGATGTTATGCACATAGACAACCATCTGTACTTTTATTTCACAGAAGGCTGAAAAAATGATAGTTTCAGTTGTGAGCTGCATTATTGGTGAACATTTATGATTTCTAGACCACATAGGATTAATTCATGCTTCCAGTATACCTTGGGACTATGTCCATCCCCGGAAATTACTTCAGATATTGAAAATATAGTTTCACAAAATAGTTGCTTATCTGTGTTTCTGTCAAGGAATAGGAAGCAATCAGAATAGTTAAGTGATATGCAAAAGGCACTCTAACCTTCAAATTGTAGGACTTCAAAGATATCTTTGAAAGAGGATGCTTGGCAATGAGGAAAATGTATATGCATCTCAAAAAACTTGTTAACATTAAATTGAAAGACTTCACTAAAACATCCCTTTACAGTAGCTTTTCTATGGTTGTACAAAAATACAAACACCCATGCACATACAGGGGAAGGGAGAAATCAGAGTGCAATTTGGGGAGTTCAATTACTCATTCCAGTACATTGCATTCACAATTTTATCATAAAGTAATACGGTTTTGTAGAATTTCATTCCTCACCAGTGTTTCAATGTCTCCAAATGAGATTAATCTGTAAGAATGTATTTCTAGTCTCTCAGCATGTTTCAGGTAGATTTTTAGAGTGAAGTAAAAAGGTGAAAATGTATTTTCTGTTGTTCACATGTAAGTGCAAAATCAGCTTTTCTCTCAAGCACTACAAATAATCATGAACAGCTCAAAATCTCATCAATGGGCATGGGTTGTCCATTTCAAGAAAAGTTGAAATGAAGGAGGAAGAAATGACTGGTGGAGAAATGGTTTATGTTGTTTTGGTTTTTATTTTATTTCTAGAAACTGCTGTCTCTTTACATTTTCTTCTCCTGAAAAAGAGGTTGCGCTCAGTGACTAAATCTGTCCTCTCAAGGGAGCATGCATTACTAGTGCAGCAGCAGAGGTGGAGGCAGCCCAAGCCCAGAGTTAGTCTCAGAGAGTAATCAGCCCTTTTCTTAATATCAAGAACTCAGTTCCAACTTCTTGTTTTATTGCTGCCTTATAACAAGGAAAAGGAAAAATAAATGAAGTTACAAGAACTGAATGATAAATTAGGCATATAAAGTTAAGACAGAGAGAATTAATTACTTATTTAAAGATTTGCTCAGCTCTAAGCAGCAGTGTTTATGCTAACTTCCTATGCTGTTTTAACCTTCTTTGCTCTGATTCCAGGTCTGTAGCTTTGGAGTTTCCATAGTATCTTTGTTTTCATTAAGATGTGGTGACAACAGCCATTCTTTCCTAGCACAGAAACTTCCATTGGTCTTAGTCCTTTAGTTTTGCCCTATCGTCTTTTCTTTTACTCACCTTTCCTGCCACTGTAGAAGCTTGGCAGGGCAGTGGGGAGGTGATTTATAGACTGCTTTGGATTCTTCTATACTTCCTTTATTAAATGGAGCAAGGTATTTAATTAGTTCATCATAACTGGCTTGGATGCAGCCTTCGTCATTAAAGTTTGTCAGCTGTCCACATCTGGAGGAGTACTCTAATGGTATTGCTTCCAGGGTCTGCCAGCCCATGTCCTATTATTCAGGGGCCTTATGTCTCTGTGTCATTTCTTCCCGTGTTCCCGCAAAACTAGAACATGAACACGTTCATGTTCTCACTTGAATTTCCCTCAAAGGGGTATTTCCCAGTTGAGAATGGGCCAGGAAACACAATACAGCTAGAACTATATCATCTCCACGGAGCTGAAGTGCACAGAAGAAAAAGGAACTTTGAAAAGTGCGGAGTCTGAGGCAGCGCCCCAAAATAGAAAAGAAAATGTTAAGGTGCATTGCAGAGACAGACTCTCCCGGAAAGAGGCATGAAGCCAAATATAAGGGATTGGTAAGTGAACACAGCCCACCTCCCAGTCCATAAGCATTTCATTTAGCTACAAAAGCTGTGGCAGCCAAGCAGAGTATGAGTTGATACAAATAAAAGCCAAGCCTTTGTCCAGCAATGGTCAGATATTATCATTATCTTAGCGTCATGTGTGCTCAGTGACACATAGTACACATGCATGAACATAATCCCAGATCTGGAGACCTGAAAATCTAGTCAAGTCTCAGGCTTTTGGTTCAGGCATTTATGTGAGTGACTTTGACTGAGAAGCCTTTCAGTCTTTCTATTTTGGTTTTGTTTCATTTATTTGTCTTCTTTTGTTTTGTTTTGTTGTCTATTGGGTTTTTTGTGGTGCTGGAGGGATTAGAAATACCTTCCAATTCACTGTTCTTGTTGTGGTTTAGTAGTCAAACTTCCATTATTAGGTAGAACATTTAATTGGAAGAGTGGCTGAAGCAACAAGACAAAATCTGGATTAAAAAAATCCCTCTAAGGACAGTGAGTAGAATGGGTGGTCAGGTCTAACAAACGCTGACAGCCAGAACTCTGTATGCTGTCTCTTTTACCATCTATATTCATCACTCTCATAAAATGAGTCTAGATAGCTGTGATGATAGCTGGGCAGCCCATTCCACAAGTATAGAAGTCACAGCTATTTAACAAGTGCATTTTCTAAGAGTCAGCATGGAGCTTGCATGGGTAAAGTGCAATCTATGTCACACATTCCTGCTAATGACCTAAAGGACTATGCTCTCACAGCAGAAGAAGGGAAAATTAATCTTCACCACAATTGTTCCATTTCTCAAACTTCTTTTTAGCAAAGATATAAATTGTGCCAAATATCTATCAGTTTTATGATGACAAGACCATCAAACTTGTTTCATTAAACACCCTCCCCCCTCTTACAACTGTCTAAACAAGATTTTTCCATTTAGTACCCTATCAATCCAGAGTTATGATTATTCAGTAACTGAGGGGATCTCTTGTATTTAAATATTAATGTTTGTGTAGTTATTAAAGTATTTGATGATTTGTCCAGGGGCACTGTAAAATTAAATATAGCATGTCATTTATGGTAATACAGAGGAGAATAATAAAAAATCTTTTTCATTCTGGTTTTGTGTCTGGCTCTGCATGTTACTTTTACTGCTTATTTGATGGTTTGGGGTATTATGTGTTTCTAAGCCCTTTTAAATGTAGGATTTCAAAGCATATTGTTAGGAACATATAAAAGATTATCTCCCAAGTTATGACTTTGTGTTGCTGTGTATGAACTGTTGTCTGACAGTTATACTGCTAAAGGGGAAGGCAGTTTTCCAATAAACACTTATCATGTATTGGGTGTAGCAGTACAGTAAGCCCATAAATATTTTGGGAAGCTCACTTTTGTCCATGCCGTATTTGCTTTCAGAAATCACCTCAGCCTACTGGAGCAGAAATGTGTATATGTAATTAGTCTTCTCAAGTTATGTATATTTAAAGAACATTATTTGGGCACTCCACTCTGACTTCCTCATGCTATAAAAGAACAAAGGAGAGAGAAAGCAGAAGGGAGAGAGGCAGAACATCTTATTTGAGGCAAACACTTGACTGGCATTTTTATATGTAGGTGTGTAGCTTCTTCAGGGATAGGTTTTCGAGGTGGGATAATGGGAAAAAAAAAGTGCCTATGCTTGACCCATTCTGCTAGGAAACCTTTCTGTCCATTTAAAAACAATAGGAGATAAAAATGACTTTCATAAGGTTACTCAGAGCCAGAGCCAGGAATAGAAAGCAGGTCATATGAATCTAAGTCAGAGCACTTGCTATGAGACCAGACTGGTATTTCCTGCTGAAAAAAAATTAAATGAGTTTAAATCTTGAATGACTGCTTTTACTGCACAAGAGAGGGGATATGATTGAGGCCTGCTTCAGTGTTTTCATATAGGTCAGTGTAAAATGATTCTGTGGCTAGTGATGGACAGCTGCTTCAGGACGTATCTCTTCTTGGTAAAAAGGTATAGCAATCTATTATATTTTTAAAATATACCTGGCAAACTGAAAGAATACAGAAACCAGAAACTGAAACAACAGAAGCAGTTGGTATATTTAAGGGTTATTTATTATGTTCATTCTAAGCCTGTTTTTAAAGCTGATCATAACTTTCTGAGAGTGTGTGTATATATATATGTGTATGTATGTGTGTAATGTAGCTAAATTACCATAAAGCAGCTTTGTGTATAAATTAAAAGCATGCAAAAGTCAGGACATTCACTTAGCATTCTCAATGAACCAATAATTCACCTGTCTCAATACTCAGTATTGAGAATTGCTCTACTTCATGTTAACTGTGATGGCAAGATACCGAGTGCATTTTTTTTTCACTGGCTTAGCTGGAATTGCTTCACAGAAGGTTTGGGATCCTCATTATGTAACAGTAATTTAGAAATCTTTAATTAAGGACATATATGCATGTGTGACATCCGGATTATGGTTCCAATCCAGAGCCCATTGCAGGCAATGGAAAGACTCACATCAAGTACATTAATTGCTCAATCAAAACCCAAATGCTTATACTGGAAATAATACACAAATTAGGGTTAGTGCCTTTTTCAAAGGATAGATTAATCTGCACAGACCTCAGTGCTACCACAACAAGGCTGTTTCCTGTTTAAAATGGATTTGTATATGTTTACATTATACCTTGGTATGCAGTGGGGATATGTGCAGCTACCATGCCAGGCTGTCTGAAAGGGCTGGAATGGCAATATGGCAAAGGATCTGTAGCCTCAGGAGTGATGTATGGAGAAGGCTTTATCAGGAGCACTGAAGAATGGAGACCACATTGATCAGAGACAAATGTGGTATGTAAATCTTCACTCCTTCTCTGTGTCTCAACTGAGTCTTCAGGTACATATCAAGCACAGGGAGTGTTTTAGCTGAATACCAAGCAAGGGTGCAAGCCACTCTTGCACAGGACTAAAACAGCTGGAAAGCACAGAACTGGTGTCCACGTCATGGAGGCCACACAAAGTTAGTGTTAGAAGACTTTTCACAGCCTCCTGTAAAACAGCCAAGAAACACGGGGCTTTCACTGAAGTTTGAAAAACAGATGCTCTTAGAGCCTTTAGAACTGCAACAGCTTCTACCAAACAGCTCTATCAAAACACACCCATCATCTTCTGTCTTGGCACTTCACTTCTGTCACCTCACTTCACTGTCACCGCTTGCCTATACCTTGCATTTCACTTCAGACTCAAATTCACTTCAGTATTTATCTTGAGTGCTTATCCCTTCTCACCCTTCATGATTTCTTATAGTGAACCAGAATCCTTAGCTCTCACCTCATTTTTACCAAAGGTGAAATGCTTTTCATCCCATTTTCTTATGAAGGTATTTTCCCCATGTCTTTATATCTGCATGTGAGGGAGACATTACAAAAGTCTGCCGAGTCATTTTGTCATCCTCCTTCAAATAATGCTCTTACTCTCACTGTTGTGATGACTAAAAAATTATCTGAGAATGGTTAAACAGCTGGCGTGCTGTGACCACCACTTCTTATAGTCATTGTAATCCTCTCACTGTAACCTCGACATGTCTGTATCTTTGTTGTATCCATCTGTTGTCTCTTAACATATTCTTGGACTGCAAAATATCCAAGATAGGAACCAACCTTTTTCAGTCACCCATAAAATCAGCATAGTGCCTTGCACCCCAGTACCCCCACAAACATCACTGCTGCGTTCCCTGACTGTTACCTCAAGCAAAACTAAATTATAATTTTTTTTTGAGAAAATTAATTGGAAGAGAATTATAGACACGTGAGTAATATATCTACTCTGCTTTCATGGAAGTAATCACTTATTTTAGATACATTTATGTCACTGTGTGATATTCCAGAACTATAGGGATACACATCGTATATCAGACTTCAGTGTATTGTTAAAAATTACTGGAAATCGGTGCACTGCACACCATTATATACCTCTAATATTTGGACAGTAATTCTGTACCTCACAAGGATGTTGCAATGATTAGTTAACAAGCTAGCATTTATAAAGTGCTTTGAACATTAAAAGAGCTACCTAAATGTGCATTATTATTATTGTTATTGTTATTCTTAATAATAATGAACCATATTTATTCAAACTTGTCAGAATCACTAAATATGCAAAATCTATGTTGGGTATGTGTGTGTGTGTGTTATTATTCTGTAATGTAGCAATGAAGTTCTATGCATGCCAAGAAAGACCGTGTGATGTTTGATTGGCAAAAACATTTCCCTTGCAGTATGTGCCCGCCTCCTGCTACTGACATATATCAGAAATGATTGGTAGGTGCTATTCAAACTTTACATCTTTTTCCTTATAGCCTCTAGAAATGTCACCACGACCAAAGGTTACCAAAGAAGTACTGTTTTCTCTGTTGTAATTAGAGCTGTACTAATCCCAAGTTGTGACTCAACAGGTCCAGAAGAGACCTGTTGTTTCAAGAACTCTAAGGAATGGACAGGCAAAGACTTGTCAATCCACAGCCCGTGCAGAACAATCATGAGCAGCCTGGATCTACAAGGTAACTTCCTCCGCAGTAATTTCAAGTTTAACTATGGGGTTATATCACGGGTAGGTGATACAAAGTTAAACATCACAAGAAAACCAAAGCAAAACAATTTATAGCAAAGCATGCTCCCTCTCCAAAGGGAATGGCCCCCTTTTTAGCCCTTTCCCACTCCTGCCTCCTGTACCCTCTGCTGCCATGGCCCTGCAGCTCGAGTCCCAGGAGGGTAACAGCAGGGCTGAAATGGATGTGTTCCCAAAGGGCAGTGACCTGAATAAGCATCCCCTCTGACTCTTCCATTTGGAAGTTCAGTGTACAGGCACAGCAAAGTTCTGTGTGGAGGACACACTTTTCCTCATTAGCTACATTTAAGCTCTAAAGGTAATATCCAGTTAGGTGTCCTTGGTACTTCTGAAAAACTGCATTGCGTTTGATCATGGAATGCTACTTTGTAGCTGGGTAGCAGTTGGCATAATCAAACCTAAGCTGTCTAGACTCAAGCTCAGTGACGAAAGAAGCTAATGGAAATAAAATATATTGATTAAAATGACACATTTTGCCCTACCACCATATTATCGTGACAGGAGCACTGTAGTAATTTCCATTCACAGAGAGGACACACACAGCCATGGAGGAGGTTACAACAAACATATTGGGTAGGAGGAAATGAGTTGATCAAACCAAATGTTGGAGTGAGGACAGATCAAATGATGCCACATGGAAAATTATGGTTTGGAATGAAAAAGTGGTCCATTTAACAGTACATAAAGTCTCTGTAATATGCATAAAATCAGCAGCTAGCAGATGTTTTCTGACATAGTGCATCTGCATGAAGCTGAGGCATATTCAGTTCCACTGTAGCGGCAATACACAGAGCAGATATAGTGGCAGACCCTCCAGACAGATGAAGGCAGCCCTGCCCTTACTTAATAATAACAGTAAATAATAACTTGCATTAATTAGCAATCAGAAATTTAATCATGGATTCGGATGCAATTGTGGGAGGTATCATACAGAGGATGAAAGGGAAACCTATCATCCATTGGTAGCAGATAAGACGAGGAAAAAAATTTCATTTCAGCCCCGTGTTTGATAAGATCTTGCTGAAAATATCACCTTTGGGTTACAACTCTCCATTCATACTTTGTGGCCAAAGGCAACTTCTTTTAAATCTCAGGAAAAATTCTTTAGTTGTCTCAAGTCTGCAGAAATGCGAATGAAAATAATTTTTCTACATTTAAAAATTATATTGTGCATTTTATTTCACAGAAGTGTCTGAGTTTTCAGAAGGTAGCTGATCTGAGCAGGACAGTTTACTTAAAGAACTGATACATCAAGGACATTTTTTTTCCTAAAGTTACTTGTTAGCTGGGAGCTAGTGGAAGAAAATATAGTATGGTTTTATCTCCGGCTTCTCTGGTATCCTAAATAGCCATTCATGCCTATCCATGGCAAAATATAGGCTACTCACAGTAGGCAGTGCAGATATTTACAATTTGTTCTTTGTTCTTCAGTGGTTTTACCAGAAGAAATAATACTGAATTACTGAGAGACTTAAAATATCAGAATGAACACTTAATTGGTGATGATTGCCATAACTGATAAAAATATGGAAGTTCTCAATACTAGAATTTATTTCAGGTCATCTGAACACTCAGGCAGAGGCCAGTATACCAGCATGATGGAGGTTATGTTAGTGTCCACCAGCACTTGTGACAATTTATTTCAAATCAACACGTGAAGACTGAAGCCAATTGAACAGCACTGCATTTGTCCAAACACAGTTGAGAAGCACCCAGTCTTGAGCACAATGACATCATGTCTTGGACACAATACAGCCATGTGTTTGCAGCTTCCAAGGATCATATTCATCAGGCAAGGAGACTTTAAAAGCTTCAGTCATGCAAAATACTATAGACTAGAGGTTGTCTATCTTCTTAAGCCACTGTGCTTAATGATTTTTAAGATTCTCAGCTGCTTTCAGAGCCTTTTATGGGACAGTTCAGAGAGAGCTGGAAATCTCTTCAGCCTACACTAACATGACTTCTCAAAGCCCCTCTCTGAAAAAACTGTCTGCAACAAGAATGAGAGGTGTCAGCACAGGAAGCAGAAGGCTGAATATGGAATTATCTCCTTTTTGAAAACACTGGAACAGTGACAGATCTTCCTGCCACGAGATTACTTTTTGTCCAATAGACACAACAGCAGTACAATACAATAAATAAACACAACGCTAACTGTAAGATATAAATATCAAGATAAAAGAAATGTACCTCTGTGTGTAATTGTTAAAGTATATTACCTTGGAGTGTACTACCATGGAGGTAAGTTGGATATAGCTGCCTTAACAGATATAACAGGGATTAAGTTTTACCCAACAGTTGCAGAACAACAAAGGGAGAGAAGCTTTAAAATGGGACACACACACCCCAAAAAGGCTGTCAGACCTAGCAGTGAAAAATGATTATATGTAGAAAGCTCACTTAAACTGAGCTTCATACTAAGTTTTTCTGTTTCGGACAACGATCTCTCATTTGTCCAGCAGTGTCTGCAGTATTGCCATTGTGGCACTGGCTGCCAATTGCCAAGGGCTTTGTTAATAGAAAATGGAATTATTTTTACTCAGGACTCTTTATTCTTATTGAGTGTGATTTACTGTAGTGTTACTGAGAAGGTCTCATTGTCACCTGATCATATCTTCTCACAACCAATGAGATTACTGTCAGGGAGAAAGCTGCTCATTCTAAGCAACATTTGGTAATAAATTGATTACTGGCTGAATGCTGATACTTTACAAAAAGAGCAATCAATTAGATATCTGCCACTGCTCAAAGAGTCTTACATTAGAAAGGCACACAAAATAATCACTAAATAATTGCACGTGGCGACTTGGGCTGGACTGTGTGAAATCAACTTAGACACACGCGGGAGTATAAAGTGTTTTTCACACACTTTGAAAGCCACAGTGTAAAAAGCAATGATTGTAGATGACCATGTATAATACCTGGGTTATGAAGAAGCGTCTTGCTCAACCTCATTCTAAGCACGGCATGCTCAATACTGTTTACACTCACAGAGTAATAGTTATTTTTAACAATCACTAATGAGCTGAAATATCCCAGCCCCCACTTCACACTTAGTATTCATTTTCAGATCTACTATTCCGCTGCCTTCATAAATTCAGGAGGCCCCTGGGAGATCTCTTCCTTGCCTTGCGACCATGCCTGTGGGACATGCTGCTGTTCCTCCCTTGACACTAATTCCACTGATATCAGGGGATACACACAGAAATGCATCAAGATACAAACTCCACATTAAGAGAAATAAAGACTGTGTGAATGATCTCTTTTCTTACCCCTGCCTCCCTGTCTAAGCCATGGAGAGCTTTGTTTCATCAGTGCCTTTACTCCTGAATGTCAAAACAGGCTGTGGGACTGCCTGCCACCCCCAGAGCAGGAGACAACGAGAAAGGTTCCCCGGTGAACATCCCAGGCATAGATCCAACTGCTGAACTAGGACAGAAGAGGAAAGACTTGTCTCTACCTGCTGCTGTGAGGATTCACTTGTTCACATTTTTCTTCCCTTCCGGAAAGACTGCGGAAAAATTTCTCCCCCCTTCTTTTTCGTCTCCTATTTATTCAGAAACTAGGTTGAGAATTTGGGTCTGGCTGGTGCAAGATCAGGCTTTCCAGTCCTCTGTTGCCACTAGCATCAATTACCCAGAAGCAACAAAAATCTCAGTCATCATCTGCTGCCAGAAGAGGTGATTGCTGAATGATCCTCTTGTGTATACATATTCACTATTTCTACCATGGCCACAAAAGAAGTTCTATTCTGTATTCTTCTTTTCAATTTATTACAGATAATTTTCTTCCTTTTTTGTTTCCTGTATTAGGAAATTAAGGCTGTTTACTTTTTTTATAAAGTGTCATTGCCCAACACTTGTGAGAAACGAAGCCCAGAAATCCCTTCCTCCCCAGAAATGGCAAGATCCATGCTGACTCTGATTCATCACTGTCCAATGTTTAATTCCTCAATTTAACTACAACAGTGTAATTACTTTTTTGGTTTTTTTAACTATTTGGGGAAGCTAACAGGTTAACGGCAATTCAGTTGAACTCAGAGGGTTCACCAGTGAAAGGAGTAATGCAGAGTGCTTTGGAAGTGACACGCAGGAGAGGTGGGGGGGAAGGGGGAGCACCTGCAGATTGTAATGGTAATGGCTGCAGTAGAGGCAGGAAACAGACAGGAAAGCTGAGAAGGTAGTTGCAGATTTAGCAGGAGAAGATGGATTTGAACTATGATAGAGTTGCAATGAGCACTCAAATACTAGGATGAGTCCTAGTAAAGGGTTTGAAGATAGAGAGTACATTCAATTTGTATACACAGCTGTTCCTAACATGCTTCTGGAAAGAGGCAAGAGCAGGGTCAAGAGGTTGATGCGGTTTTTCATAGAGTATAACCGTTTATTTTAGGCCCAGTTTCCAGAAGTGATTTAACACTCCATTTAAGTGCTAGTTTTTAAACAGTAAATGGAAACACACCATTCTCCAGGAAAAAAAAAATATATCAACAAGCAAGGAACTCTAGCACAACCTCTGGTTAGCAAGAAAAAGCATGAAGACAGGGACAGTAAGTCCAGTTAAAAAATACCTGTAAAGACAGTAATGACAGAGCTACACACATTTACAGTGAAGACAGATGGAGAGATGAAGAATGAGGGCTAGCCCAAGAGGTATTCTTGGAGAAATATGGAATAATCTTTAAATGCGCAATGTATTGATTGTGGTTCTGAAAGCACAGCTGCAACTGTAATAGTCAATGTAGTAGTAGCAGTAGTATTGTTCCTTTCTTCCAAGTTTTTTTCTTCCAAATGTCCATATTGTGCATTATCCTGATACACGAGTAGAAACAGGCCATAAAGAGGCCAAGTGATTAGCCTGGCATCATGTGCACCACTGATGGACCCAGACTTTTATCCTTGTACACAGGACTCCCTGTGTCCTCTGTCTGTTTAGCTGTGCTGCTGCAACACGGGCAGAGGCACTGTTCCACAGCCCATTCCAAATATACCACTAGAAGCTGTATATGTAAAACTCTGTGAGTTTTTAGTTTCTTCCATCTAGGAAAAGAGACACCCAGCAAGATTTTACTTCTGCTACTCAAGGATTTCTTAAAAGCATCTGCCCTGGATCCAGGGAGTGCTGAAGCAGTGTGTGGTATTTTTCTCAGAAGAGCTCAAAGTGCTGCACAACACTCAGTGGCTCCAGCACAGTGATACAAAAACCATGTGGCAGTTCTAGCTACTTGATGACAGATATTCTCTTGTGTTTGGCCATACACTTACAATACATTTATTCCTAGGATTATGTCATTGAGCATGAGCTGCTTTCAGGCATTAGATCATACACCTGGTCCTTCCTCAAATGCTGATTTAACCATTTGCTGAAAGCACCAGTTGAAAGGATGATTTGACTAAGTGACTAATTTGACTGAATGCCTGTAACACTTACAAACTATTTTTAAGCCATTTAAAGAGCTTCGTCTGATAGATTTGGGCAAAAGCTGCATAAATTGTGGGTCAGCACAAAGCAGCAATTCACAGATGGGCCTCTCTAAAAAAATCACACTATTTTTGGAGGCATTTGCTCCTGTACCAATTCAGATTAGTACTATATCCTTTCTTTGCTCTCATGGATTAAATAGGCAACACCTTCAAAAGTAAATACATAAATAAATTAGGTAAGAATAGGCACAAGGGCACAAAACCAGGAGTTAGGTGCCTAAGAGATGACTGAAGTGACCTCATCAATGTCTATAAGTATCTGAAGGGAGGGTGTCAAGAGGATGGATCCAGGGTCTTCTTGGTGGTGCCCAGCAATAGAACAAGAGGCAGTGGGCAGAAACTGATGCACAGGAAGTTCCACCTAAATGCGAGGAAGAACTTCTTTACTGTGCGGGTGATCATGCACTGGAACAGGTTGCCCACAGAGGTTGTGGAGTCTCCCTCACTGAAGGTATCCAAGAACCATCTGGACACATGCCTGTGCCTCTAGGATAACCCAGGGAGGTTGGACCAGGTGACCCACTGTGGTCCCTTCTAACCTGACCCATTCTCTGATTCTGTGAAGTGCCCTTTATCATGAATTCAACGCTTGCAATTCTCTGCTTTTTAACCAACATGCAAATCGTGGAATCATAGAATGGGTTGGAAGGGGCCTTAAAGACCATTTAGTTCCAACCCCCTGCTATGGACAGAGACACCTTTCACTAGACCGGGTTGCTCAGAGTCCCATACAGCCTGGCCTGGAACACTTCCAAGGATGAGGCATCCACAGCTTCTCTGGGCAGCCCGTTCCAATGCCTTACCACCTTCACAATACAGACTTTTTTCCTAATATCTAATCTAACCCTATTCTCTTTCAGTTTGAATCTGTTTCCCATTGTCCTATCACTACATGCCCTTGTAAAAACTCCCTCTCCAGCTCTTTTGTAGCCTCTCCTTTTAGTACTGGAAGGTTGCTCTAAGGTCTCTCCATAGCCTTCTCTTCTCCAGGCTGAACAACCCCAACTCTCTTACCCTTGTCTTCATAGGAGAGGTGCTCCAGCCCCCTCATCATATCTGTGGCCTTCCTTTGGACTCACTCCAACAGGTCAATGTCATTCCTGTGCTGGGGACCCCAGAGCTGGATGCAGCACTCCGAGTGGGGTCTAACCAGAGCAGAGGAGAGGGGTAGAATCACTTCCCTTGACCTGCTGGCCACGCTGCTTTGGATATGGCGGGCTTTTGGGGCTGCAAGAGCACATACCCATAACATACTTAACATACATAATAACCTACACAGCCACCAGGATTTAAAAAGTTTTGAGTGGATCTAATAACAGCAGTTTCCATGTACTAACTCATTACTGCTTTCCTTCCCCCAAAATAAATTTCACCCCATTTTTGATTTGGGGTAGTCATATTCTGCTCTGCAAGAGGATACAAAATGCTACCAGTTCAGCATATGCACTGATTTACATAGATGTTAATATCCAATAGCCATTTTCTGTTGACTCTCTTTGGTTTACATAACTGCAGGAGATACAGAGTAACAAAGAATCTGGCACTTGGTTTAAAAACAGGCACTCCATTTCTGGCAGCGGGTAGGATAGCAAGAAAGCCTTTAATTTGAGCCTTTGAGTGTATCCATGCAACATAAAGTACAAGCATGAGAGGAACATGCTGATAGTTCTGCATTATCGCTAACGGCACTGAGATGCAACAAGAAGGAAAATCTAAGTGTGCCTGCTTGTTTTATTAGAGAACCTCCCCATAGAGCCAAATGAGGGTGCTGTTCTGGGCAACTTGGTCCAGCATGCCCTTTCTGGATGGCCAGTTTCCATAGCAAATGAGAAACTTTACTGCTTATATTGTGTATTATTTATACCATGGTTGTGCACACAAGAATTCAGAATGGCTTTACGTGTTTGTATGTGTAACAATACCAAGTGACGGAAATGCAGAAATTAATTGTATCTCAGAAATATCAGAGAAGAAAATTTTAAAAGCATCTACATTTAAGGGCTAGATATGGAACAGGTTACAGGTGGATTTAGACAGTACAGATTGTCAAGTGATTGCAGAAAATTCCTATAAATTTATTTATATCATCTGCAGAAATAAATGTCCCTGCCCAAACTGTGCAGAACAAAATAAACAGATTTATTTAGCTGAAACTGATATTTATTCTTTTCGAAGAGTCCTATGTATTCAGAAGGTAGGGTATGTATTTTGTACACCACAAAAGCAGCTGGGGGGCATCTGCAGCTCTATGGTTTTGTTCGGCTGAATGCAAGCTACAGGGAGCCTTTATTTTTCTATTATTTATCATTTTCAGAAACAATCTAGATTGAAAACAGTAGATTTTGTTCTTCGTGCAAGGGAAACATGGTAAAATCCAGGGCTAAGCAGACAGCTTAAAGACCAGTCTTAGTTTCTGAAGTGACTGTTCTTCCCAAGCAAGCGACAGGAGAGAAAAAAGTGGGTCTTGACAATACAGTAAGTAGATTTCTAAAAGGTTGTTCCTTCCAGCTCAAATATTCTATGGAACTCAACAAACATTAGGCTTCACTTGTAAGAAGAATAAAAAAGGACGATAATGGATAGAACAGTAAGAAAGATCACTTTGAAACAGTGTCAGAAGACTCAAAACAAGGAGAAGCATCCCAGGTTAACCTATCCGCTATTTTCAAGATTCCAAAAGCCCATGGGTTAGGCAGTTTCCCTGTACCAACGGTAAGTAGCAGTATTAATTTACCAGCTTTATTGCTCATTCAAACCAATAATCGCTACAAATAGCCCTCAAAAATATGGAGAATGTAGAGAAACAGCAAAGGACAGAGACTGTCTGAATATACAAATGACTGCTTGTTTACCTGGCACCCCAGGTCCTTTTTGTATCAGCTGCCTCATAGAGTAAGTGGGCTTGGATTCTTGATGCAGTTGTACAAATCAGATTTTGTTTTGGTATTGTTTCCAGCTGAAAGCCTTTTCTTTATTCTAATGGTAGGAGACTTTCTTCCTATTAAATGCTTCAATGGTGGATTTAAATATTTAGAGGATCCACATTACAGGAGAACTGTCTGAGAGCATCACAAAGAAACCATTAGTTAAATCCATTAAGGATCTACTTAAGTGGAATTCCCTGCTGTTATCTACATGATAGCCACATAAAAATGACACTGGAGAAAGAAAATGTTGGGGAAAATATTCCTCCTCACATACTGTATCTATAAAAAATCCAGTTCTACTTAAGGATCTCTTTTTGATTGCCTCAAAAATTTTAGCTGGGAACTTATATACTTTGAGCTAAAGTAGAGTAAGGGAAACAACATCTCAATTTCAGCTGAGCTTCCGCCCCTCTCAAGTAAACCTTTTGTTAGAGAAGAAGGTACAGGATCTCTTTTTGTTTTGGACATGGCATAAACCACCAAAGCTGTATTCACAATGCAAGACACATGAAGTATATACAGTGTCTTTGTGTTGTCTATTTTTAAATACGCGTAAGTGGTAGCAGTATAGCCAAGATGTTCTTTCCTCCAACTCCTAGAGTAAGGCACTTGAGCCATTTGAATTTCAAAATTTACACCATCTTTCAAGTTGCTCTTGCTTTTACAAAGGAGAAAAAGCTTGAACTCCACAAAGTCGTTCGTCCATCCTCTACAACCATGCTTTGATACACATTCAAGAAGGCAGTTATATTCATCAGAATCTTTCTACACAGACAGTACAAACACAATGCATAAATATCCACGTTGGTTGTAATATTGACATCCCTAATCTATCTGTAAATCAGTATATAGTGTCTCCGATCATTGATTTTCTCTCTGGCCCCCACTTTGAGCACATTTTGTAAAACCCAAGAGAGAAAGACCTGTTCTGTGGTCAGAATAGCATAGATCCATTCTATATATGTAGGAAATTTCTTTCTAAGACATTAAACAAAACATTTATTTTCTGTTGGAGAATGAGATACTCAGAAGTCTTGGTTCATCCATACACGTAGATGTATGTGCACAGGACCATGCAAGACCACTAAGCCCGTTTTGACTTCTCAATTAAACTTTATCTGAGACGTCCAATGTAGAAGAGAAAAAACAGGCGAGCAAATCTGTTATTTCTGGGGTCAGCATCCTACTGGAGGGAAGGAACAGCATGTGAGCAGCAGATGAATGGAACAACGCAGAAACAGAAGTGTAAGTCCTGGTGGTTTGAGAGAAGTGTCCATTACAGGCAATGGCCCCAGGCTTCGAAAGTCTGGACACTGGAGGGGCTGTTGCATCCTGTGAAGGAAGATACTGTACATCAGGTGTCCAAGAGCCTTGCGCCACTCTGATTATGCATGACACTCCTGTCCACACCCAGAGCAGCTACACTAGGACGCAGTTTAGGAACGGTGTCAGGTAGTATTGCAAACCCAAGAAATCACAAAATCAGATGTCACACCCTTTACCCAGTCAAATATGATCCTAATAATGGGACTGAAAAACAAACAATGGCTGTCTGGATTTTCTAACATTCCACGCATTGAGGAGTTTACTTCAGTAACATTTCTAACCTTGTCAATACACTTACGGAAACTTACTTTAATTAAAAAAAAAAAATCAACGTAATTAAATTCTCAAAAGACTGCAAAACACTGGGTTGCTATGATAGCATCGCCTGTCAAGGCTGTGGCAACTACAACTTCATATAACATTGGCAACATACAACACTGCCCAGTGGAGCAGCAGGATCACAGCTTCTTCTTTGCCTGCTCCCAAAACCTCCATCACAAAACAAACTTAATGCCTGTCAAATGGGGAATGGAGCAAAGATACACCACAACCGTGAGAACTTTTATTACAGATTAGCAAGGGTCTTGCTGTGTATCTATAGAATGAGAATTCAGGGTGTGATAAAACCCGTACTCCTGTTTAATCCCACTATTGATTTTCCATTGGTATTTGTAACCCTTTAACAATTTAACTTCCGTGCTCTTTGTACCCCAAATAAAAGTTTTAAGTATTTTCCAAGGTTTTTTTCCATTTATGCTCCTTCAAGGTAACTGTGATTTATAGTAACTCCTACTAACACAAGCTTTTCCTGTACAGACAATAGGTTTGCCAAGTCCCAACGCGGAGAACTTAAATGGCGTTATCTTTTAGAAAAACACTTCTGAGCAGAACAAGAAAGGGATGCACAAGCATGGGGGAAAATGTTGCCCAAAAAAAAAACCAACCCTGGCAGGCAGTGTCACCATCTCAGCAGGCGGCATAGAGCACCGCAGCTCCAGAGGCACCACTGCGCGGATGACCTGGCACAACACACTCAGAACACAGGAAGAAGGTAGGTAGGCACCTAAGCTCCGGTCTCGTCCGATCACAGAGGGGCAGGTCTGTGTGGGGAGAGGAGCCCTCCCCGCCCTGCCCACAGCCCGCGGTGCGCGACATGGCGGCCGCTCCC
>VZTD01000838.1:76536-87412 GCA_013397725.1 Rhagologus leucostigma | reverse complement strand
CCCGCCTCCTTCCCCGTCCCGGTCCCCGTCCCGCAGCGGCAGCTGTCGGTGTCACCCGACAACAGTTGTCGCTGCTGTGCCCCCCTTCAGGTGACCCCTCAGCACCGCGGAACTAGTCCCGGGGCACCCCCACCCCTCGTGGGACCCCGACCCCAGTGGGACCCTGGGCCCCGGAGAGATCATGCACCCCTCTGGAACTCTGTGACCCAGAGGGACCCTGTGCCCTGGGGAGAGCCTGTGCCCTCCTGGGACCATACGTGCCACTGGGACCTCGTGCCCCAGTCTGTCTCTGTGCCCTGGGGGGCCCCTGTGCCCTGAGGGGACCCTGTACCATGGGAGTATCCTGTGCCTTGAGGGGAGCCTGTGCCCTCCTGGGACCATGCGTGCCACTGGGACCTCGTGCCCCAATGTGACCCTGTGCCCTGAGGGCATCCTGCTCCATGGGGGTATCGTGTGCCTTGGGGGGACCTTGCATGTCGCTGGGACCCTGTGCTCCACGGGGACCCTGCGCCCTATGGGGACCCTGTGCTCTGTGAGGACCCTGTGCCTTGGAGGGGCCCTGCACCCCAGTGGGACCCCATCCTCCTGCAGGACCTGGTCCCTGGGCAGGACCCTGTGCCCGGGGGGCACCCTGCGCCTTGGAGGGACCCTGTTTCCTGAGGGGACCCTGTGCCTTGGTTGAACCCTGTACCCCGGGGGGGCCCTGTCCGGCAGTAGGACCCTGTGTCCTGGCAGGCCGCTGCGGTGAGGCCGTTCCTGCTGCCCCATCCGTCCCCGCTGCTCTGTCCCGTCGCTGCTGCCGCAGGCGCAGCCGCCCCTCGAGGCGCTGGACGCGCAGGGCCGCACGCAGGGCGCTGGCCTCCAGCTGTGCCAGCAGTCGGGCTGCCCGTGTCTGGAGCCCCTCCAGGGCCACCTCCAACCCCCGCAGCCGCCGCTCGGCCTCAGCTTCGGCCGCCATTGCCGCCGCCTCAGCTCCGGTGTTGAGCCGGCCCATGCGCAGCAGCAGCTCCCGGCCCTTGGCCTCCATGGCAGCACGGGCACAGGGGAACTCGGCCAGCACCTCTGCCAGGTCCTCCTTGCCCAGGCAGAACAGGTCTGAGTACCCGATGCTCAGGATGTTGGCCGTGCGCCGGTTTCCTGCGGTGTTGCCTGTGGGGCAGGGGGCCGTGAGCCCAAGGGGACCATGGGGCGGCATCGGGGCGCAGTGTGGAGCTCACCCTTGATGTTGATGAGGCTGATCTCCCCGAAGTAGAGCCCCTCGCCCAGCACGGCCAGCTGCGTGACACCGTCCTCGGCCACCACAGCCAGGTGGCCCTCGCGGATGAAGTACATCTCGCGGCCCACATCGCCACGCCGGCACACGAACTCGCCGGGGCCGAAGACCTGCGGGCGCAGGCGCAGCACCAGCTGCCGCAGCACGCCGTGCTCCCAGCTGCGGAACAGCCCGACGCGCCGCAGGGCCGCCAGGTGCACGCTGGCGGCCACCTCGGCCTGCAGCCCCCGCGGCAGGTGCTGCAGCACCTCCCGCTCCGCCGGCAGCTTGCGCTGTGCCCGCAGGTGCTGGTGCCAGCGCACCACGCGCCCCGCCAGCCGCCCGCCCACGCCCCGCGCCCGCAGGTACCGCCGCACCGGCCCCGCGTCGGGGTAGAAGGCAGCGTCGGCTGCGCTGAGGTTGACGATGACGGTGCTGATGTTGCCGGTGATGGTGGCGAAGCCCAGCACGGCCAGGAGGAAGCCGGCAGTGACGAAGAGGAACTCCTCCTCGCGCTGCGGTGCCGGCGTGTCACCCACTGTGGCCAGGACCAGAGTGGAGAAGTAGAAGCTGTGCAGGTAGCGGCGCAGCAGTCGGGTGAAGCTGGGGCAGACCCAGGGGTCAACGCCCAGCCCCAGGTGTGCTGACAGTGCGAAGTAGAGGCAGCCGTGCCAGTGGATGCCCAGCAGCAGGTACAGCATCAGCTTGGCCACGCGGAACACATTGGGCCATCCCGTGCGCGTCTCGCACCGGTCGAAGGCCTCAAAGAGCCGTGGCACCCGTAGGCAGCGGTTGGCGCGTGCTGCTGGCACCCCTGGGACCCTCGGGACCCCTGGGAGCAGACAGAGCAGCTCGGTTGGGAGCACGGCCATCACATCCCAGGGGAAACTCCAGGAGCCCAGATAGCGCCGCCGCGTCCGGCTGATGTCCTGCACCAGGATCCCGTCCTCTAGGAAACCTGAGTGGGCAGCCAGGGGAGCCACGGCACTACAAGGGGTTCAGGGTTTGAGGGGCAGGGGTTGCTCAGGACCTCCCTGTGATGGGAGGAGGCTCACAGTGGGGACCAGGTAAGTGCCCAGCGTGGGGCACAGGGGGGACCTGGGGGACAGGAACTGTGGATGGGCACTCTGGGGGATGTCGCTGGTGGTTCCCTAGGCTGCCATGGGGCTGAGGGGGTCAGCGGTGGGTGCCAAGACTCAAAACCACCCACCCAGACGTCCTCTGTGTGGGGCTGGGAGTGGAGTTGTGTGGGAGTGCATGTGTGTGTGTGTGTCTGTGTGTGTGTGTGTACGTACACACATGCGTCTCTGTGTTTGTGTGTGTACATACCTGCGTGTCTGTGTGTTTGTGTCTGTACACACCTGTGTGTCCGTCTGTACACACCTGTGTGTCCGTCTGTACACACCTGTGTGTCCGTCTGTACACACCTGTGTGTCCGTCTGTACACACCTGTGTGTCCGTCTGTACACACCTGTGTGTCCGTCTGTACACACCTGTGTGTCCGTCTGTACACACCTGTGTGTCCGTCTGTACACACCTGTGTGTCCGTCTGTACACACCTGTGTGTCCGTCTGTACACACCTGTGTGTCCGTCTGTACACACCTGTGTGTCCGTCTGTACACACCTGTGTGTCCGTCTGTACACACCTGTGTGTCCGTCTGTACACACCTGTGTGTCCGTCTGTACACACCTGTGTGTCCGTCTGTACACACCTGTGTGTCCGTCTGTACACACCTGTGTGTCCGTCTGTACACACCTGTGTGTCCGTCTGTACACACCTGTGTGTCCGTCTGTACACACCTGTGTGTCCGTCTGTACACACCTGTGTGTCCGTCTGTACACACCTGTGTGTCCGTCTGTACACACCTGTGTGTCCGTCTGTACACACCTGTGTGTCCGTCTGTACACACCTGTGTGTCCGTCTGTACACACCTGTGTGTCCGTCTGTACACACCTGTGTGTCCGTCTGTACACACCTGTGTGTCCGTCTGTACACACCTGTGTGTCCGTCTGTACACACCTGTGTGGAGGTGCACGGCGATGTCCAGCAGGTACAGTGCGTCGCTGAGCCCGTCCAGGGCCTGCCACAGCCCCCCGTGTGCCTCCTGCACCTCGGGGAAGCAGCACCTGGGGTACAGGTGGCATCACGAGGCGTCACTGGGACGGGACCAGGACACCCCGCGCCCCCACCCCAACCCTACTGCCTGGCACCTGAGGATGAGGACGACCCAGTTGTAAAGGATGGGCAGCACCATGAGGCTGATCCATCTGTAGTGCCAGTCCCCGGCGGGGTCCAGGGTCCAGTTCCGGGGGGTGGCAGTGCGGCTGGGGGGCACAGAGGGACCTGGGGTCACTCCATCCCCATTTGGGATCCCTCTGCCCCACGCTCACCCCCGGCTGCCAGTGGCTCCAAGGCTCAGCCAGCCCCCCCAGCACCTGTGGGACTGAGGGGGTCCCTGCTGTGCCCCTGCCCCCAGCCCCACAGGAGGCAGCCGCGCCCCGTGGCGTGTCCAGTGCCATGCTCACCCCGTGGCATGTCCGGTGTCGGCGCTGGTGCCCGTGCCAGCCCTGGCTGCGGCCGCGGGTCCAGAAGTGCTGCACGGCTGGAGCCAGGCCCTGCGGCAGGACAGGAGGGAGCCGAGGGTCTGCATCCTCCACGGCGGGGATCCCGTGCGTGCCGGTAGCGGGGGTCCTGCGCACCCAAGCGCCCGAGCGGTGCTGCCGCCTGCCCCGGGGCCAAGCGCGCTTCCTCAAGGGGACCCAGCCACGCGGCTCCTGCAGCGCGGGCGCGCCCCGGCAACGTGCGATCCCCAGGGTACCCACCGGCCCCCCGGGATACCCGGGCTGAGGCAGCCGCTGTGCCAGCTCCCCCGGGCACGCTGGGGCACGCAGCCACGGCCAGGCGTGCCGGGGCCCGGGCTCGTCTCCAGTAACAACAGCCGGTGCCAGGCAGTGCCCCGTGCGGAGGCGTGGCAGCTCCCAGGACCTGGTGCACGGGCCAGGGCCGTGCCCGGTACGCGGTTACCTGGCAGACGGGTGCCCAGTACAAGGTTATCAGTGCCAGGGAGGGCCCGTTTCTGGGCTGCCTGGTAGAGGGGTTCTGGGGGGTCCCGGTACAGGGGTGCCCGATTCCGGCGTGCCCAGTTCCGGGACGTGCAGCGTGCAGGGGTTCTCCGGTGCAGGGGATCCTAGTACAGGGCTACCCGGTACAGGGGTACCCAGTTCCGGGTGGTGCCCGTACTGGGGTTCTCGGTGCCGGGAGTCCCAGCACCTGGGTACCCGGTTCGCGGTGACCGGCTCAGAGGGGTTCTCGGTTTATGGGGATGCCTCGTTCCGAGGGGTGCTCATATAGGGTTACCCGGTGCCGGGGTGTCTCAGTACCGGGTTACCCGGTGCCGGGGTGTCTCAGTACCGGGTTACCCGGTGCCTGGTGTCCCAGTACGGCGTTACCCGGTGCCGGGGTGTCCCAGTACGGGGTTATCCGGTGTCGAGGTGTCCCAGTATGGGGTCACCCCGTGCCGGGGTCGCCCAGTACAGGGTCACCCGGTGCCGGGGTGTCCCAGTACGGGGTTATCCGGTGTCGAGGTGTCCCAGTATGGGGTCACCCGGTGCCGGGGTGTCCCAGTACCGGGTTACCCGGTGCCGGGGTGTCCCGGTACCGCCTTTCCCTGTCCCTGGTTCCCGGTTCCCACGCGCCCCCGGCCCCGCCCCGCTCACGGCGTAGCCAATGAGCGCTCGGGCTCTCCTGGCCGGCCCCGCCCACTGAGGGGTGTGGGCGTGTCCCAGGGCGGTGGTGGGCGGGGCCCGGGCCCGGTGGGCGTGTCCAGCGCGCGCGGTGCGTCGGGCGCGGCGGGAAGATGGCGTCGGGAGNTGCCCGGGCCGCCGCCCGCCCTTGGCCGCGCGGGGCCGGAGGGACCGGGCCGGCCCGGGCGGTGTCTGGGCTGAGGGGACCGCGACGGGGACGGGTCTGAGCGGGCCGCGGTGCCGTGGGGCGAGGGGCCCAGTCCCGCTGAGGCCCGGGGGTCCCGGGGGGTTCCCGGCCTCTCGTCCGACGCCTCCTCTGCCCTCCGCAGGTGCGGCGCTGACGGGACGGGACCGCCGCGACCTTGACCCAGGTAGGCGGCCCGGCCCGGGGCATCGAGGGGTCCCTGCTATGCGTGACCCCGGAGCCTAAGGGGGTCCCGGTCCCGGTGTCTCCATGGCTCCGGGACTGAGGATGCCCGAGTGAGCAGCACTGCCCGTGCCCGGCGCGGGGGGCAGCTCCGGGCTGTGACAGCCCCTCGCCTCACCCGCACCACCGGCGCCTCCCGGCGACCCCCGGTGACCCCCACACCGTGCTCCGTTTCCCGGGTGCATCGGAGGGGCCGGTGCTCATCACCCACAAGCTCCTGGCACTGGGTGCCATCCTCTGCCCGTGGTGGCCGTGGCCCCGGTGTCCCTGTCCCTGCCCTGGTGGCACCTGGCTGTCATCCTGTGCCCTCGGTGTCCCTGCCTGCAGCGTCCCTTTCCCTGCCCTGGCGGCACCTGATCACCCCCCGGTGCTCTGGCTACTTTGTGCCTGGGCAGAGGCTGCTCCCCCACCGCAGCCCGTCTGTGTGGCACCGGCGTGCCCCTGGTGTGGTGCCACGGCCCCATGCTGTGCCCCAGTGGCTGGGTCCTTTGGTATGTGGCGGGCACGACCAGGTTGGGGTGTGGGGGCACTGGTGCCAGCACAGAGCTGGTGACAGCTGGTGTTCCTGTCCCACCAGCAGGGCTGTGGCCGCAGTCGGACAGGTTGCTGCACTAGGGATGTCCCCGGTGTGCCACATCGTGGCCTTTGCCTCTGTGTTCCTGCTGGGGCCGCAGTGCCAGGTCCCAGGGCTGGCACTGCCCCGGCATTCAGTGGGTCTAACTTTAGCAGCCACACGAGCGCTGGCTGTGGGTGGGACAGGCTGTGCCGGGTATAAATAGACAGGCTCTGCCCGTGCCGTGTCCCGCTGCCCCAGCTTCAGCCACTTTCCATTCCTGCCCCTGTGGTTTGGGGTGTCTTTAATGGCACTTTCACTTCCCCAAGCCCCATGCAGGCACTGTGGCACTGGCTCTCGAAGCTGTTGCTCTTCCTACATGCTGGTGGGGGGCTCGGGGGCCCCTGCGGTGTCTCTTGGTCCCCAGGCACATCGGTGCTGCCGGCTCTGGGGCCTCTTAGTGCTCAGTCCCGTGCTGGTGCCTGCGGTGGCAGTGGTGGTGCTAGGGCACGGGGCCCTATAAATATCCCGGCAGTGCTGTCGTGCTGCACCGGCCGTGGGTGCTGCTGAGCATGGGGGTGGGCAGCTGTCCCAGCTGTCCCGGTGTCCCTGCGGGCTGCCGGGTGCTCCCCACACCCATGCTGGGCCAGTTCTCGGTTTAAAGTCCAGTACTGGGTGTGAGCAGGGCTGGGATCCAGAGTCCTCCGGCCACCACTGCTCCACCACGCGCGCCCGGCCCAGTTCCCAGTGCTCTGGCTGTCCTGCCTGCCTCTCCTCTTGCTTGCCTTCCTTCCCTCCTGACTTTCTTCCCTCCTGGCTTCTGTCCTACTTTCCCTTCTGCCTCCCTCCCTGCTGCCGGGCGTGAGGTTGGGCCGGGGGTCTCTGATGGCCCCTCTCCCTGCAGCCCGGCCGCTGGCAGCAGCATGGAGAAAGGACCCTGGCGTCTCGCCCGCTCCCCTGTGCCCCCACGGTGGTGCCAGGCCGCGTCCAGACCGGTTGGGGTGCCCCGGTGCTGTCCGTGACCCCGTGCCGATGGAGAGGATGAGCTGGCTGAGCAAGCTGACCCCACGGGCGGGTGGGCAGCGAGCCCCCCGCAGCGCCAGCCTGCAGCCCCCGGTCACCGCTGACCCCGAGACCTGCCTCATGGTCTTCAAGAACCACTGGGCACAGGTGAGTGGGGTGGGGGGCAGTGGGGATCCCCCAACCCTCCAGCCCCCAGCCCCCACTGCCAAGCCCCCTCCCACAGGTGCTGCGGATCCTGGAGCGGCGCGGGAGCAAACCGGCCCCTGACGACCTCAGCGCTGTCCGCAACAACACCTACCAGATGCTGAACCTGCTGGCTGAGGACCGGCCCTGGGGGGACGGGGACAAGTCACAGGGGGACGGGGACGTGGCCTGCGGGCCCATCCTGGAGTTTGTGGCTGCTGAGAACCTGCTGGAGCGGCTCCTGTGCTGGCATCTGCAGGGTGACTTCACCGAGGAGAGGAAGGTCTGAGTGGGGGGAGCAGAGGGGTCTGCAGGGGCAGGGGGTCTGTGGGGAGGTTGGGACAGGCTGGATCCGAGGGGTGAAGGTGGTGGGTTGAGGGTAAGCCAGGCCAAGGGTAGGGTGCTGCCCCAGGGCATGTTGAGGTTGGATTGGAGTTGAGACTAAGTGGGCTTAAGGTCACTTCCAACCCGAGCCATCCTGAAAACTCTGTGATGCTGGAGGAAATTTCTCGGGAAAAGAGCTGTCCAGCCCTGTCACAGGTGGCCCAGGGCGGTGCTGGAATCCCCAGCCCTGGGGGGATTCACAGCCGTGTGGATGTGGCACCTGGGGACATGGTTCAGTGGGCTGGGTTGTGCTGGAGGAACAGCTGGGCCTGGGGGTCTCTGTACCTTTCCCACCGTGTCCTTGTTGGCAGGTGGAGCAGCTGAAGCTCTACGAGATGCTCATCAGCCAGGCCCGGCAGCCCCTGCTGCGGCACAAGCCGGTGCTGACGCCGCTGCTGCGCCTGCTCAGTGTCTGCGCCGAGCCCGCCTCGGCGCCGCTCGAGAACAGCCTGGTGCTGCTGCTCAACCAGCTCTGCGTCTCCGTGGCCCGCGAGCCGGCCATCCTGGAGCTCTTCTTCCACAGCCACACGGACCAGGGCCCCGCCAACCTCATCATCTTCTCCCTCCTCATCCCCTTCATCCACCACGAGGGCGCGCGGGGCCAGCAGGCACGTGACGCGCTGCTGCTCATCATGGCCATGTCGGCCAGCAACCGCGCCGTGGCCCAGTCCATCACCGACAACTCCTACTTCTGCCCGGTACGGATCCCCGGAGTGGCATCCCCCACCTCGGGGCAACGTTCCCCTCCCTGGAGTGATGCCCCTCTCCCTGGCGTGGTGTCCCCCTCCCCAGGGCGATGTCCCCACCCTGGGACAGTGCTGGGACCCTGCTTTGCTGGCGCAGGGTTGGGTTGGGCCCTTGGGGCCAGAGCCGTGGACAGGCCTGGAGGGAGAAGTCCTGCCCTGGCTTGGGGATGGTGCAGGGGCAGGGCTGGAGATTAGGGGGGGCTTGGGAGTGATGGAAGCTCGGCAATGGAGAGCTTGCAAATGATGGAGAGCTTTGGGATAGAGGGCTTGGAGATGATGGGGGAACTTGGTGATGGGAGGCTTGGAGATGATGGGGGGACTTGGTGGTGATGGGAGGCTTGGAGATGATGGAGGGCCCAGCGCTGGGCTGGGGATGAGGGGCCACTCCCTGGGGTCAGTGGTGGATGCAGGGCCCAGCCCAGCTGCCCTTCCTGGAGTGGGGCAGGTTCCCGTGGGGGGCAGGTTCCCGGCGTTTGGGGAAGGCCGGGTGGGTCCAGCAGCCGGAGGTCCGAGGGGCTGCGGGGCAGCCGAGTACGTGTGTTCCCAGGTGCTGGCCACGGGCCTGAGCGCCCTGTACTCCTCCCTGCCCCGCAAGATCGAGGTGCGAGGAGATGACTGGCACTTCCTGCGGCGTGAGGACTGGATCGGCGTCTCCTCCCTCGTCCTCTTCATGAACTCGCTTGAGTTCTGCAATGCCGTCATCCAGGTGGGGCTGAGGGGCTGCGAGGAGCCATGAGGGGCTCCCAGCCCCATAGGGGCTGCCTGACTCCCCTGCGGCCCCGCAGGTCGCCCACCCGCTGGTGCAGAAGCAGTTGGTGGATTACGTCCACAACGGGTTCCTTGTGCCCGTCATGGGGCCGGCGCTGCACAAGGTGAGGGACCCCTGGCAGCAGGTGTGGGATGGGGGTCTCCTGCCCGTGCGGGTGGGCAGGGCCCTGTGCCACCCATCCCCGAGACGCCCGGCTCCACGCGCCCCTCCTGCAGACCTCGGTGGAGGAGATGATTGCGAGCACGGCGTACCTGGACCTGTTCCTGCGCAGCGTCAGTGAGACGGCGCTGCTGAAAACCTTCCTGCGCTTCGTGCTGCTGCACCGGCACGACAACACAACCATCCTGGACACGCTGGTGGGCCGCATCAACAGCAACTCCCGAGTGAGCCCCGGGGCCCCCCAACATCGCCATCTCATCCCAAGCATCCCTATCCCCAACATCCCCATCCTCGTCTTTATCTCATCCCCAATATCCCCATCCTCGTCCTCATCCCCATCCTTGTCCTATCCCATTGCCATCCCCTTCCCCTGTCCTGCCGTGGGGTGGGTGGCACTGCCCCCTGCCCTCTCCACTGCACCTGTGACGCCTCACCCTGTCCCCAGCTGTGCATGGTGTCCCTGAGCCTCTTCCGGACCCTGCTCAGCCTCAACTGCGAGGATGTGATGCTGCAGCTGGTGCTCAGGTAACAGGGCCCGGGATGGGGTGCTGAGGGCAGCCAGGGGTCACCTGCTGCTGGCCCACTCTGGGGGCTCCTCTGGGACAGGCCTGGGGAGTTGCTCCCATGTGGGCACATGGATGTGAGGCAGCCACGTCGCTTGCCCCACAGTGAAGGGGCTGGGGTCCTGTGGAGGATACCCGTCCCTGTGTCTCCCCTGCAGCTGCCCTGTGCTGCCCTGCCCCCAGGTACCTGCTGCCCTGCAGCCATGTGATGCTGAGCCAGAAGCGGGCGGTGCGGGACCTGGACATCTACGGGAAGACGGCGGCTAAGTTCCTGTCGCTCATCCCACGCTGCTGCCGGCCCGAGAGCCCCCCGCCGCCCCGCGACCGGGACGAGGAGCCCCCCTCCCGGGCCAGGGGTATGCCACTGCGGCCCTCAGAGCCCCTCCTCACCCTGGCTTGGTGCTGAGCCCCATCCCTCCATCCCCATGGCCCCTCGCACCCTGTCCCGGCACTGAGCCCTCTCCCAGCATCCATCCCTGCAGCCCCTCAGACTCCCTTCCTACCCCAGCTTGGCACTGAGCTGTCCCATGCTATCCCTGCGGCCCTTTAGGCCCTGTCCCCCTCCTGACTTGATGCAGAGCCCCCTCCTGGGGTCTCCATGGCCACTTGTAACCCATCCCTTGCTCCAGCTTGTTGGTGAGTCCCAGCTGTGCCATCCCTATGGTCCCCTCACGCCCTGGCCCCATCCTGCCCCATTGCTGAGCTCTGCCTTGCTGTCCCCTTGGACCCCGTCCCAGCTCAGCGCTGAGCCCCTGCTGCCATTCTTGTGGCGCTTTGAACCCCATGCCCACCCCGTCCTGGCACAGTCCCCCATGCCGAGCTATCCCCACGTACACTAGCCCTGTCCTGGCACTGAGCTCCCCAGTGCCCCGCTGGGACACCGTTCCTGTCCTAGCCCAGTGCTGAGCCTCGTCCCACCGTCCCCGCGGCACCCCGAACTCCCCCGGCACCAGCTGGGCGCTGAACCCCCTGCCCCGCAGGCCACGGCAGCCCCGGCGCAGACGCCCCCCCGGCACCGAAGCCGTCCACGCCGTCCCGCCTCTCCTTCTTCATGCGCCAGGCCAGCGCGGCC